>LBNU01007301.1:26664-51070 GCA_014162995.1 Artemisia annua
TTTTTTTTTTTTTTTTTTTTTTTTTTTTTTTTTTTTTTTTTTTTTTTTTTTTTTTTTTTTTTTTTTTTTTTTTTAGTTTGAATGATATATTTTTATTAATTAAAAAACAAATAATTTAATCTTTATTTTGTTTGATTTATGATTTTTAATTATATTTGTTTATTATTAAAGATAATAATTTAAAAGTTTAATCCTATTGTGAGTTGCATCTCATCTATATTTTTTTGTATTTATCTTCTACTTGTGTAGTATATCAACAAAACGAATTTATAAATTTTTAAATTAAATTAAAAAATAATAATTAAAATATTACCTAATAAAGAAATAATCTTTTTTTTTGAAATACGAAAGTCCCCACTTGGGGTTTTGTTTTATTATATAAAAGATTTGTGTTTCACATTTATATATAGTTTACATAAATATATTATTATAGGACGGAGGGATTAGTAAGTTTTACATAAACCACTCAAAGACAAAATACCGAATAAATTACACCGTTGGTCCCTGAAGTTGTTCCGACTTATAAATTATACTCCACAGATTGTTGGTCCTGCTCCTGCAGAAGGACTGATGATAGACAACCAGAAGAAGATCGGACTTTTGGCTGTCAAACTGCCTTCAGTTGATACTTCCATAGCACGATGAACACTTGCATTTTTAGCAGGAAATTCCAATGACCTTCAAGGATAAACGAGCATCCCGAACAACTCCAAAGGAGGATAAGCTTATGGAAAACATTAAAACCAGTTCACTTTGCAAAGAAAATAGCATCAAAGAGTCTATCTGATGTCCTTAGATGTTAGAATTAATAAAACATGACTATCATATAATTAAACAAATCAAGTAATCACATAGTGCGGAAGCGTAGGAACATCTATAACATATAATAGATTAACATAAACTTAAATAAGAACGTACCGTTGGATTCTAGCTAAACAAGAATCACTTCAATAAACCTTGAATGAATGTAAAGATGGATCCCCTTACCATTTTGTTTATTGATACCTTGATAATAACTATAGTGAGTTATTACCTCGTTCTTGTACACACAAATTAGTAGCAAATTAAAGGTTATGCTAATAAACGAAACACAATAATTTTCTTATGAAAATTTCGATCAAAGGAACCCTAGGGGTTGTTTGATCGATCGGCCAACAAGGAAAAACAAGAAGAGAAAAAACTTTTTAGGGTTTTGTGTGTGTGCACAAAAGATATAAAAGTTTTTACCCTAGGTTTGCTTTTATACTAAATGTAAAACTTTGGGAACAACTTAGGGCAAAGGGAACCTGTAACACCCGTTTCCGGATACATATAGGCCCCACCCTAGATGGAATTGACTAAGGACTCAACGTGATTGGGTAGTCAAACCTGATGGTCAGCCTAATAGTAACGAATGTGTAACATGGTTTTGGAGGTTATGATGAATAACTTAAAGGACTAATGTTGCCTAGTATTAAAGTGCTAAAATATGAAGTGTGGCCTAAATGTAAAGGAAAGGACTAGAGGGACCTTTCTTGCCAATTGGATAAACCCCCAACTATCAAAGGTTTAGATAATTCCCTGGATTTCTTCTAGTCTTTCATTTTGGATAAGAAATGGTTGTGTGTGGGTGATGGTTCGGTTCAAGAGAAAAAGAAAAGGGAGGGAAAACTAAGTTGGATGATCAAGTGAATGATGAGTTGTCCCATGTCAAGGTTAAGTTTTAACCTTGATCATCTTCAAGTAAGTAACCTTTGATTAGTATTAATTGATGAAGTTAGAAAATTTGGGTTCATAAACCCTAATTTGAGAAAGTGGGTAAATGATGATTTTAAGCTAATTAAAAAGTTATAGTAATTAAGGGATGAGTTTTAAGGGGTTTAGTTATCATATTAAAGGGTGTTCATCACATGATCAAAGTATGATCATATGATGACTATTAATGATTAAAGGGTATGTTAGTTGTTATAGTTATATAGTTATGTGTATTAAGTGTTTTTGTTGTGATGATTATGGCCTAGATTTCAAGTATGATGATGATGGTGTTATGATTTATAGCTTAGCTTGGATGCTAAGGTAAGTAATTCGGTTACTATGTGCTTAATGTGGAAATCATTGTTTAATGTGTTTATGAATGTTAGTGTTGAAATGGTTATAGATGCTTAGATGTGTTACATGCCTTTGGGACTTTGATTAGGAATGGACCAAGGTATGTATTAATGTGTTAATGTGCTTACGTGCGCTATGGTTATGTGTTCATGATGCATCAATGGTGATGGACGTATTAATCATATAATAGCCAATTACTTACTAAGCGAAAGCTTACCGTTATAGTTGATAATGTTTTGTAGGTTCTATAGCAATGATATGACTTGGATTAATGAAAGGATTGATTATGCGAATGTAGAAGGATTTGGGTAAGAAAATAGGAGCTTAGGTAGATACCGAGCTCTATGTTGATGTTGTACCCCCATGAGTCTTTTTAATGGTTTTTTGGGCAATGTGTCATCAAGTGTCAAGTGTATGAATTGGTTGTTATAGAGATTTGGATGCCAAATGGGTGTTATGGTAATGGTTAACATGTTTTATGTATATGTAAAGGGGTGTTTGGAGGAAGGGGTGTTTATACCCATTTTGGGTAGTAAACGGGTCAAATGGTTATGGAAATGATTTATTATGTTATGATAATAGTGTTTGGTAAGTTTGATGTCATAGTGAAGTGGTAAAGGTTGTACGTCGTGAAAATGGGTCAGAACGGGTATTTGGCATAATACCCGTCATATTGTATGTTTATGGGTCGTTGGTACAAAATACAATTATAAAAATGATTTATGATATTACGTTAATGATCTCTGGAAGATTTAGTGTTATGTCGAGTTACGTAAGTTGGTTTTCCGGAAATAGTGAATAATATTGATTTAGTAATGTCTCTACAATAACCATACGGCCATATGAGATATTTCATATGGCTGTATGTTGCAAAATGTGAGTTGGTAACTTTCTGAGGTGACCATACGGCCATATGAGATATCTCATATGGCTGTATGCTCAAGTAAGAGGATTATAAGTTTCTGAGAAGACCATACGGCCATATGAAATATTTCATACGACCATATGGTCGGTTTTTCAGATTTTGTCAATTTTCGGAAAATCATATCTTTTAAACCATAAGTCGTTACGGGTCGTGCCACCCGTCGTTTCGAAGGTATTAAAGTCTATTTTCATTTAAAATTAGTTTCAAGGTCTGAAATGTTATAGATTTTTGTCAATAGTAAAAAGAGTAACAGTAAGTCCGTTGTAGTCAAAGTGTTTCCGCGTAAAGTTTTAATTTTTAGTCAAACCGGGCATGGGGCATAACAGAACCCCCCTTTGAGTTGGGTTCGACCGGCCATAAGCACTCAATGGGTGTTCCGGAACCTTATTGCTTTCCTTTTACATTCTAGTCCTTATCGTTTGTCTGTTAGTCAATTCCGTCATACACGTATTAATGTTTATCCACAAACTCTAACAGCTCCCACTTGGATATCTATTAATAGCATAATGACATTGGTAAGCGTCTAGCAACACGCCAATGCCCCTAGACCAACTCGAGCTAGGTTTTCTGGAAAAAAACCTTTAATAATTCATCATTAATATCATCCTTTTGTTTTTCATACCACATTAATAAAGATATGGGTTCAAGTCATTCTTTATTAAATTTCTGTTTCTCGTTTGTAAATGATTGAACAAAATTACCAAAACATCTGAACGTAATCCAGATAGAGGCGTGGCCACGCAAACATTTTGTCAACCATACGAGAGGCCCAACAGTATTAAACTTCAAAACAAATTCGAAGGAACAAATTCTTTCTTGACTACAAGAATAACCCACGAACTTTGCAACACTCATGAAAACAATCCTTATAACTACCAGTTACGGATAGCGGTAAGAATTGTAGTTGGGATAAGTCCTATATTCAATTCATTGGATATCATGTGAAATTGGTATGACAGCGCATCAATATACTTTCAAGTATATTCTAACCAATACTCAGATTTGTCTTAGTTTAATGATATTCCCATATCATTAATCAACAACGGACATTTAGAATAATAAACTTATTCATGGATTTAATATGCAAATACATGATATATTATTAAGACAATGATAAATAAACATAACCAATACTTTATTTCATTAAAATAAGAATTGTACATTACATCCTTTATCCAAATACTAATCACAAATGGCCATGAAACTATCAGCTAAACGAACTCCTATGCCTTCAGCAAGCTTGTAAAGCTTAGGGCCAGGTAAAGGCTTCGTCAATGGATCTGCTAAGTTATCATCTATGTGAACTTTGAGTAACTCGATTTCACCTATTTCGACTTGCTCTCGAACACAACAATATTTAATCAGGAAATGTCTGGTGCCTTTCATGATTCCAGGTTCATTGGCAAATGTAATTGCAGCTGAGTTGTAACAATACATTTTTATAGGTCTTTGAATCGAGGGCATAACTCCAAGCCTCGAGATAAACTTCCTAATCCAAACGGCTTCCATTGCAGCTTCTGAGGCTGCTATGTACTCACTTTCTATTGCAGACATTGCTAATGTACTATGCTTCTTGCTCCTCCAATCCACAGCTCCTCCGTTAATGACAAAGACATAACCCGTCTGAGACTTCGTATCATCTTTATCACACTTCCAGGATGCATCGCAGTAACCTGTAACATCAAGTTCTGCATTTGGATATCCCCCATACACTAAGAACATATCTTTAGTAGCCCTAAGGTACTTAAGAATATTCTTAACAGCAGTCCAGTGAAATTCACCTGGATTCTGTTGATATCGACTGGTCAAGTTATGAGCAAATGCCACATCAGGCCTTGTACTTTTCACCGCATACATTATAGATCCCACAGCCGAAGCATAAGGGACTCTCTTCATGCGTTCCACCTCTGCAGGTGTTGAAGCACAAACTTTGCTACTTAAGCCATGTTGTTCTTGCATTGGCAAATATCCCTTTTTGGAATTTTGCATATTGAATCTCTTCAATATTTTATCAATGTAAGCCTTTTGGCTTAATCCAATTAATCGCTGAGATCTATCTCTATATATCTTGATTCCCAGAATAAATACAGCTTCCCCTAAATCTTTCATAGAAAAACACTTTCCAAGATATGCCTTGACATCATGCAAACTTGGAATGTCTTTTCCCATGATCTATATGTCATCAACATATAAAATAAGGAAAATTACATTACTCCCACTAGCTTTGTGATATACACATAGCTCATCAAGATTTTGAGTGAATCCATACTTTTTAATTTCACTATCAAATCTTTTATTCCATTGCCGTGATGCTTGCTTAAATCCATAAATGGATCTTTGAAGTTTGCATACACAGTTTGGAAATTCTGGATTCAAAAACCCCTCAGGCTGCGCCATATAGATGTCTTCATCTAGGCGACCATTTAAGAAGGTGGTTTTGACATCCATTTACCAAATCTCATAGTCATAGTATGCAGCTATGGCTTTGAGAATCCTAATAGCCCTAATGTCAGCTACAGGAGAAAAGGTCTCCTCATAGTCAACACCATATGTTTGAGTAAAGCCTTTAGCTACCAAACGAGCTTTATAGGTGTGTACATTGCCATCCATGTCCGTTTTCTTTTTGAAGAGCCACTTACTTCCAACTACCTTGGCATTGGGAGGAAGGTCTACTTCAATCTAGACTTCATTATCTCTCATGGATTGCATTTCCTCATTCATAGCAACCTGCCATTTTTCATTTTCAGGACTATTAATGGCAGCCCTATAACTAGTAGGTTCATCAAGATCCCCTAGCATAGTTTCCTCACACTCTACGTTAAGACATAGACGTTTAGGAGCTTTCATAGTCCTTACGGATCTACGAATGGGAACCACTTCAACTTCTGGTGGAGGACCTAAATTTTCAGGTTCCACAGGAAGTTGGCTAGTGTTTTCAGAAGGTAATGCATCTACTTGATCGTCTTCTAGATCATAAACTCTCCCACTGAATTCTTGAGATATGAATTCCTTTTCCAAGAAATCTCCATACCTTGCAACAAATACTTTGTTTTCAGGTGGGTAATAAAAGTAGTAACCCATCGTTTCCTTTGGGTATCATACAAAGATGCACTTTACAGATCTTTGTTGGAGTTTATCTGCTGAGTCACGTTTAACAAAAGCCTCGCAACCCCAGACCTTTAGATAAGACAAGTTAGGCACTTTACCGATCCATAACTCATATGGTATCTTATCCACCTTCTTAGTTGGAACCATATTTAGAATGCGAATAGCAGATTCTAAGGCATAATCCCAAAATGAAAAAGGAAGAGTTGTAAGATTAAACATAGATCGTATCATATCTTGCAATGTACGATTTCTTCTCTCAGATACACCATTTTGTTGTGGAGTATATGGAGAAGTGAGATGCTGGACAATTCCATACTCAACTAGAAAATCTCTAAACTCTTGACTCAGGTATTCACCACCTCTGTCGGATCGAAGAGCTTTAATCTTCTTTCCAAGTTGCAACTCTACTTCTGCTTTAAACACTTTAAATGTTTCAAACACCTCATGTTTATGTTTAAGTAAATAAACATAACCATAATGGCTGAAATCATCCGTAAATGTTAAGAAGTGGCTAGCACCTCTCCTTGACACATGCTGATGTGTGGTTTTGCAACCTTGGAAAAGGTTTTACTTCTCAAGGGATCTTGAGAAGCTTGCAATCCCCACCAGGCAGTGTACCTGACCGATGTAGTATAGTGAGTGGCAAGTACCGGGGGATTGATCGTTCTCTAGGGGAATATTGTCGTTAGGATTGAAAGCTACGTAAACTAGGTCTAAAGATGAGGGATGATTCTTTTTGTATTTTTATATTTTTATGAAAGCAAGTAAATATCTCGGGTTTTGGAAGAGTGGGTGGAATTAGTTGCTAGTCAACTAACCCAAAATTACTACTAATGCAAATAAAATAAAATAACAAGAAAAGTAAAAGTGGTGAACTCCTTATAATGAGAAAATGTGTTTACTTAGATTTCACTACTCCCTAGCTATCTCTTACTGATTAATTGATTTGTTATAATTGTTTGAATAAAGGGTTGTTTTCCTTAATACTAGTCGTGGGGGCGTGTACGTCCTTCCCCAACTCTATAAGCTTATATCTCTTCCTATGACGACACATTTAGTATCCTATCATGGCCTCCTTAATAGTTACTTATGCATTAAAAACAACCAATAACATCGGTGTACATAGCCGAATACGTTTCTCAAGACGTTCAAGCTTGTTACCATATAGGAGGTCGACCAGTTTTCTTGAGCCTAACGCGAAATCAATCACCCAATACAATCAAACAAACCAACAATCAATAATTAATAGCTAGGTTTTATTAGATCTAAGCAAACACTAAAAAACCTAAGCTAGCATGTTAAAAGAAAGACAAGCATAAAAGATAATCAAACAACATATAGACATATTGAATGATTAANGAATACGTTTCTCAAGACGTTCAAGCTTGTTACCATATAGGAGGTCGACCAGTTTTCTTGAGCCTAACGCGAAATCAATCACCCAATACAATCAAACAAACCAACAATCAATAATTAATAGCTAGGTTTTATTAGATCTAAGCAAACACTAAAAAACCTAAGCTAGCATGTTAAAAGAAAGACAAGCATAAAAGATAATCAAACAACATATAGACATATTGAATGATTAAAGATTAACTTATCTTCAATTGAAGATGGATGAAAGAAGGGTATGAAACCCTTACAATGGCTGTAAAATTCGGCTAGGGTTTTTTGCAAAAAAGTTCCACCCAATGAATGAATAATCTAAATCTATATATAGAGTTACAAGGGTGATGGCGTCAGGTTATGGGTCCTGACGCCGTCATCTCGCCGTCATTTGGGTTTCTTCTTGCCCACTCCAGCTTCTTGACGTCGTCACTCTTTAAATCTTCTGGGCCGTCTCTTGTAACATTAATACGTGACGGTCTACTTCCATTTACACGTGACGCCGTCACGTGTTAATCCACATAAGGTTTTCTGGAGCGTCACTTGCAAAAGTTTCCACCTCTTGAATCTTCAAGTGACGACATCACCTCGTAAGGCGTGACGACGTCACCTCGTAAGGCGTGACGCCGTCAGGTGTAATTTCCTGACTTGTTTCTTGATTTTGTTGTTTTCTTCACTTTTGACTCCAAAAACGTCCAAAATGCTCCATTTTCCAGAATTCTCGTTCCAAGTACCTAAAATGAGAAAAGGAACGATTTGAGGTAGTATTTGATCATAAAATCACGATTTAAGGCTTAAATGACCCTCTAAAAGCGTAACAATATTTCCTTATCACATGTCTAATTGGTCCACACACATCTGTGTGAATTAGACCAAGTAGATCAGAAGCTCTTTCCATACGATTATTGAAAGATTTCTTAGTCATCTTCCCAGATATACAAGATTCACATTTATCAAATGATTCATCATTGATACCTTGCAAAAGCCCATCATTATGCAGCTTTTCCATGCGAGCCTTGTCTATATGAGCAAGTCGACAATGCCAAAGATAAGATGAATCCAAACCTTTCTTGATTCTCTTATTATTGATGCTATACATTGAATTATTACAATTATTGGATACATTCACATTCATATCAATTTCAAAAATACCATTCACAACAACAACATTAAAATAAAAAACATTATTAAACGAAACAGAAATTCCATTGCTATTAATAATATGTTGAAAACCAAGATCCAATAAACAAGAAAAGGAAACCACACTCCTAACAATTGAAGGTGCATAATGACAATTATTCAAAAACAGTACTAAGCCCGAAGGCAAAACTAATTCAGATACGCCTATAGCTTCAACAGCTGCATTTGCTCCATTACCAACGTGCAGATATTGTTGTCCATAGGCAAGTCTCCTCTCAATTCTAAACCCCTGCATAGTATTGCAAATATGAATACCACAACCCGTATCATATACCCAGGAATTTTTATGAGCTAAAGTAAATAATTCAATCATAAAGAACGCACCTGAAGTACTGGGTTTACCAGCTTCATACTTCTGCTTCTGTGATCGCAACTCCTCCAGGTAGAGTGGACAATTCCTCTTCAGTGTCCAGCCTGGTGACAGTGATGACAAGCCTGATCCTTCTTGTTGGGAGGATTCACCTTGTTCTTCTTGGGTTGATGCTGATTCATCTTTGGATTTGGTTAATAGGCCATGACCTGCTTGCCTTTGTCAACTTTACCCTTACCTTTCTTATTCGCTTGCGATTTATTCTGGATCCTACCTCCTTGAATTGCCAACACTTGAGGAGTAGGTGCCTTGCCTTGAGCTGGAAAACCTTTCTCATAATCTACAAGCATTGCGAGTAATTCTGAGACTGTCTTCCCCGAGCAATGCATGTTGAAGTTTTGAATAAAACCTTTAAAGTCCTTGTTAAGGAATCTATTGATTAGGTTCACTTGCACATTCTCAGGGTAACCAAAGTCGAGGCTGTGTAGTTGATCAAAGTAATCTTTCATCATCAACACATAATCACTTACAGGTTTTCCATCACCATGTTTACAGCTATGTAATTGATCGAGCAGGTCATACAATTCAACTACAGGTGATTTCTCATAAGACTTTTTGAGTTCTTGAAGCATGTTGTATGGATAATAATACTCAAACTATTTTTGCAACTTTGAATCTATACTTGTGAGCATTAAACAAGCAACCTCATTATACTTTTTATACTCAAGATACCAAGCTGCTTTTTCTGCTTCAGGTGCAGTTTCAGCAGGTCGATCAGGGCAAAGAGTATTCAAATAATCTAGCTTATCAGTCGCCCTCAAGACAATTCTGAGCGATCTGTGCCAATCATTGAAAATTTTCCCAGTCAATTTTTCCCTTTCAAGATGACACTTGAAAGCAGAAACAACAGTGGAGTTATCGGGTTGAGCCATTTCTACAGAAAAAAGTTCAAACATTAGTATTTTCGATAGTACATATTTTCAAGAAAATATAATACCCAAGGATATATTCATATAACCACATAATTTTCTTGAAAATCTAGGATCCAACTTCTCATAAATTTCACTACATCAGTTGATCTACTAGTAATGAAAGTATAAAAGATGGTAATCTGTCGAACAATAATTGGCAAACAATTTTCCAATTACTAGATCATTATGGGAATTACATCAAATTGATTCATCAATTTGCAATGTAAGCATGTTTCATCCTATCTCATGCCTTAAGTTCTAGGTCCCACGCACAACTTAATTAAGTCGTCTAACTTAGAAACAGTAAAATATCTATATCTGGTCTCACACAATAACAGAATTTTACATTGTCATTAAAATTTAGCCTAGGTCTCACGTTTACCAAATAATAACTTCAAGTGTTTCTTATAGTTAGATGGCATGTAACTTAAATTTTATAGGGTATTTAGTTTGATGTGACAATCAAAACATGTATGAAGATGCATGCACTCATCTTCATAACGTTAGTTTTTCAAAACCTTTTTAATTACCAGTTTTTAAGCTAAGATAAAATCAAAAACTTTTTACTTGAGATATTGGGTTCACCAATTAAAGAAGAAACTTCAATTATCACCCACTATATCTTACTCTTACAAGAGTCATAAAGACCCAAGTTACTTCAGATAATTACCACAAAAGTGGCGCGTGGAATTGAGGTAAATCACCCTTAAGATGATATTGTACATGTAATGGTTGTTCGGTAAGTCTAATTTGACGCACAAGCGAGCGTAGAAAGCCGGTAGGAGCGAATCTCTTAAAAAACCCCTTTCTACTAGAACTCACCACACAGTTTGTCAAACTTCGGTCGAGCCTAGTTAACCATTACGTACAAAAACATCAATCAAGCAAAAGTTTATGACTTTAGTCTTAAAAACATGCAATAAATTATAAAACTTGCTAGTCTCGCCTGGGAGCGAATTACCGTTGCGAAGCGAACCACTGTCGGCACATAAGACCTTGCAAGAATCATAATTTATCACTTAAAGTTTCACCATTATTAGTCCAATTAATTTTCTTTTGTAAAATTACCCTTTTATTGCTTACAACTTGTCCAACAAAAACAATAAAACAACTAATTAAGACAAATTAAACAACTAATAAACATAACCATTATAAAGTGAAACAATTAGCCACATGCATACTTGATTAGATAAACCCTAATCAAATCAATTCTAGGTTTTCCAATATGCATGTAATCAACTAAGGTCTTCCCTTCTTTATGGAAGTGGAGCCACATTCATTGACGAATCAATTGCGTAGCCATAGTTAATTACACACCACATAGCACATAAATTGATTTTAATTAATTGAGGTCTTCCCCAATTTTAGATCTATCTAATAATTACATGTGATCATAAAACAATACTAACAATTAATCAATTAATTAATTAATCCATAAATAACATGCATGTTTCGTCACGGATTCATGCATAACAATTACCAATTAGGTCATAGGATACGTTCAATTAACACATAAACATGTAGCCAACCTAGGGTTTCTAATCCAATTAATATAAATCCACAAACCCTAATTTGGATAAAGGAGTAATCGACCCCCCCCCAAATTTTTAGGGTTTCGAAATTTTTTAAACCCTAGATCTAAAAAATTCGACTAACATGTATCTAAAACAATCAAAATTCGTTTTTTATGTGTTTTATGTAATCAATTACATGTTATAGCAAGCTCGTGATGCCACTGTTAGAATTAATAAAACATGACTATCATATAATTAAACAAATCAAGTAATCATATAGTGCGGAAGCGTAGAAACATCTATAACATATAATAGATTAACATAAACTTAAATAAGAACGTACCGTTGGATTCTAGCTAAACAAGAATCAATTCAATAAACTTTGAATGCATGTAAAGATGGATCTATGATAAACCCCTTACCGTTTTGTTTATCGATCCCTTGATAATAATTAATAACTATAGTGAGTTATTACCTCGTTCTTGTACACACAAATTAATAGCAAATTAAAAGTTATGCTAGTAAACGAAACACAAGAATTTTCTTATGAAAATTTCGATCAAAGGAACCCTAGGGGTTGTTTGATCGATCGGGCAACAAGGAAAAACAAGAAGAGAAAAAACTTTTTAGGGTTTTGTGTGTGTGCACAAAAGATATAAAAGTTTTTAACCTAGGTTTGCTTTTATACTAAATGTAAAACTTTGGGAACAAGTTAGGGCAAAGGGAATGTAACACCCCAAACCGGATAAGGGTCTAAAGTGTAACATTATGGTGTCATTTCAGAACATATAGCGCAAGCGGAAGACTTAGCTCAATAAATTACAAATCTTGAGACTATAAGGACTAATAAAATAAATACAATCAAAACAAACGTCTGAAATAATCAAACAAAAAAACTAAAATAAAATCCATGAAGACTAAGGTAGGGTTGGTCCACTAAAATCTCCTACTCTCATCACTCAATCCCAGCCTCCAGCTTGATACCTGCCGCAGGGAAAAGAAAATGCGGCTGAGCTAACGCTCAGTGAACAGATATAAACATATGAAAGATAACTGAATATAACCGAATAAATAAACAATCGAATGTGAACCTGCTGAGAAACAATGTCATAAAGAATATGAAGGGTCATATGAGAATGAAAGTCAAAGGATAATACATAAATGGTAAAAGGGATAGTAACATAATTTGCTCAAGTACCAAAACAATCAATCAAACATTTCATATCACAATTCATTATTCTGTCAATTCCTTTATTATACATGGAGCTGCAGACTCCAATGTACCAGATTGTGATGGGGTGTAGGGTCACACACCTACCAATCACCAGATATCATTACACATTACCTAGGATGCATCCATACGCTCCCCTGCAAAACAGATTAGCACATACCCTAGCTTAAGAGCATACATACTCAGATAATGGCCACAGATACAGATAAGGGAAACGCCGTGGATCAATCACACCTCTACAGAAAGTGTCATGCCATTGGTTCCTCAATGACATGACCATGTTACCTCCATGGCTAGGGATAGTACCTTGAGTAATGGGTCAATTCAAATGGATTAAAACAAAGTGGTCATAACAATGGGATCATATTAGATGGATCACAATAAAAGGATCATATCAATGGTTCAAATCAAATGGGTCATAACAAATGGATCATAAACAAAGGTCCAAATCATAGTAAATGAATCAAGGTCATTGAATACGAATCATGAGAAACCTTTACCGATAAAAGGTAGAATATCTATACCAATACGAAATGCAAATGAAAGAATCTTTAAAAGGAAGACTGAATATCCGTACCAATACGAAATGCATCAATGATGTCTAAAAGTAAGACTGAATATCCGTACCAATACGAAATGCAAATGAAATAATGTCTAAAAGTAAGACTGAATATCCGTACCAATACGAAATGCAAATGAAATAATGTCTAAAAGTAAGACTGAATATCCGTACCTTAATGTAGTTGAACGGGAAATAAACGAATCAATGGACGTTACATTTTCTTCAACGAATCTACACGGATTAGGGTTCATAACATATTTAGTATGTTTCCACATTAGTCAATTTAGGTTTATCATTTAAGTCATTTAGGTTTCAAAATGTTAATAATTAGGTCTAGGGTTTTAAGACATTATAATTACAATTAGGTTTAGGGTTTCAAATACATTCAATGTCATTAAGTTTATTTAACCGTAACGTACCAATTATTATTATGTCAAAATAATATAGATCACGTTAGTCCGACATTTTAATAACCGAAAATATATATTACATACTAACTAAATAAATTAATCTTAATAAACAAACCCTTTGTTTTATGTGGGTTTCGGTCCATGTTTTATACCAAACGCACCCTATTTCTGAATACTGGGCTTCGACCCATGTGCATCTCAAACCAAAATCACCCCTCCCACAATACGGTTTTACCCAAGTAATATAAACTACAAAAGAAAATTCCACAAGCCCAAAATTAACAAATCCAATTTCCTCATTTAGTCCATAAGGTTTTTCCAAAATGTTTCAGTTGGGTCGAATGAACAGGAAAAGAAAAACAAATCTAGGGACTAGGGTCGAATGTATATATAACATGTTGGGTCTTTGTTTGTGTCGATCAGAAAATAGAAACATGGGTAGTTACGGTTGACATAAACAGCAAGTATAGAGTCGACTTTAGATAGCAGTAGCATGCACAACAAGGTCGAAAATAATTACATTAGAATCGAAAGAAAAATAGGCTAAAGTCGACTACTATATATCATGCATGGTCTGTTTATTTTACAACATAAGGTTGATCATATCAGTTTGTAAAAAGAATAACCAAGTTCGATTTATGCAATTTATTGGGTCGATGTATGGGTCGATCCTTTGTTAAACAGAAAAAAAAAATAATAACGACGAGAAAGGTCGATACCTTGGAGACGAGTCGAGACAAAAACACAAAACCAACACCTTTGTCGATCGAACCCAAAATAAAAGAAGCAGCAGCAGTCGAAGGAAAAAGGAGCAATATGTTGCGTGTGTGTTGTTGTTGTTATTACTATTCTATTGCCGCCGAAGCGTTTCACCAAAGTTTATTACATCCGTTAGATCAAAAGAAGAATTAATCTGAACCATTCAAATTCATTAATTATCTTTTGCAACTAAATTGAGATAATAACGGAAGCATTGGAACATGATAAGTGCATATGCTTGATTACTAGAAGAAGTATAAAATATTCTTAACATTTTAATTTGAATATTAGACGCATGCAACTATGTATATACGAACAAGAAAACACTCCTTATCCTTGACTATTGACTAACAAAGCCTCCAAACTAAATCCCTAACAATTCTCAATATTCTTGCCGTATAGCCATGTGATGACTTATTTTAATTTTGTAAATTGAAATTCAATCCATTTCTTTCTGACGGAAAACACACCATTATTACTCATTCTCAAGATTCAAAGAACTACTACTATACAACAAAATGAAGGTATGAGTACAATGCAATCTATTTCATCCATCATATTTCAAAGTGGTGATGTTAAATCTTGCATTTCTTATATTTATACGGATGGACAATTAAAATTTAACGTGCTCATTAACGAAGTCAAAACGAGTTAACTGAAGTAGTGAAAATGAATCTCAGTGAATTATTCAAAAATTGATTTTTTTTATAACACGTTTCAACATCTTACCTCATAGTTTTATATTTTTAAGATCTAATGTTTTCTATTCATTTCTTTAAATAGCAAGTCGGGAACAATGTGGATATGGGAATTAATTCGTTGTTGATGAGGTAACATTCTTTGTAACTTTATTGGTTTCGCATCTCAACAAATAATCATATTCTCAATATTTGTTTGAAGGCTAATATAGTTTTCCTTTCTTTGAACATTAGCCCGACCACAAATGATGAACTGGATACCCATTCATCCTTGATGAGGTGATCCTTTTTTACTATGTATAACTTTTCTTCATTGTCTGACTCATTTTATATCCTTTGCACTAAAAGCTAATAATTTGTTTTAGTTGTACCACACCTCTAAGAAAACGAAAAAGGGTGGTAAAATTTATTGACATGGAAATGAGACAATGTTATTGAAAATGAAAGATGAAATGATCTACTCTAAATGATATTCTAGAGAAAGATACAAAATTGACAAACAATTAATGTATTATTTAGTTCTAAATCAAATATAACCTCATATGTGTCTTGTGGGTTGACTATTCTTATTTATATGTAGGATAGAAAACGGAATTGGAAGATGTTTTCTCAGCGGAGAAGAAAAAGAAACCAAGTTTTCAGAATTTATATTATACACTCGAAACAAGTTTCTCAATATATTTTATAAATTATTGCATCGTTGTACCCGGGCAACGCATGAGTATTGTACTAGTTCGAATGAAAGCAGAAACAAAAAGTGGGTCTTGTTTTATACTTTAACAAGATAACAGGCCATTAAGACAAGTTAAATGTAGGCTTTTAAAAGTTTTAAATGATTTTTGTTGGGTGGCGTTAAATGGGTTTTCAAAAGTGGCCGACTATGGTAATTAAGGGGTATTAAATGTACTATAATAATTGAGGTGTTAAATGGTTTAAACGAGGGGTTTATTACCTGCCGCGTTGCGGCAGGATTTTGTTTTGCGTTTTTGACTTTGCAAATTTTTTTCCCGGGTTTCGTTATTTTTTTATAGGATGTGAATCATTAAGGGTCTGTCACGGGTAATTTTATTTATGACAATCCCTTTTTTTTTGGAGCATGCTTGGAATTATTAAGGGTGTGTTTTAGTTTCTGTCTGTTTTGTTTTTTTATTTCTGTTGCATAGTATTTTTTTGCTAATTATTTTTTGTTGGGTTTTTAACCTAAAAATAACTTTGACATTTCAAATTCTTGAATAATGTGCCTGATTGATCTTGTCAAACAGTGGTTGTTTGTTGTTTTAGGGAAGGAATTTGCAGTCACTATTTTTTGGGGAAGGATAATATGTTTTTTTATTGCATTGTTTTTTTAGTTTTCTTTATTTAACATCTCTTGCTATTCATTTCATTTGTGTTTTTTTTTGTGTCTTTGTTTCACTGCTTATTGTTTTAATGGATGGTTTAGTTAGGTTGTTGGAGCTAGCTTACTCGGCGCGTTCGGT
This sequence comes from Artemisia annua, assembly GCA_014162995.1. Taxonomy (NCBI): domain Eukaryota; kingdom Viridiplantae; phylum Streptophyta; class Magnoliopsida; order Asterales; family Asteraceae; genus Artemisia; species Artemisia annua. The sequence goes on from LBNU01007301.1 coordinate 43,305, forward strand.
TAATATTTCTGATGTAATGTATCTGGGTTTTCAGAGGGAGGTTCAGGAAGAGCAAGGTTGGCTGTCTTTTTTGCACGGCTGGTGTGTGTATGTGGCTGATCGGTTAGCTTATCTGGATGCTATTATTCGGGAGTTGGAGCTTTGTAGGGAACGCATATCTGTTGTCCGGTTTTTGGTAGATTTGAGAAATGGTGACGACGTTGTGTTTGCTGATGCAGTTACGTATTTTAAGAGTATCCGCGAGTTTGAGTCTGAAAAATTAGACAATCTACATCTTTTTTTACAGGCATCTGCGGCACATGTTGCTCGGCGTAGACAGTTTGTTGCTAGATTTAGTATAGTGTGATAGTTGTTGTGTGGTTGAAGTGCTTAGATAGGTAGTTTCAAATTTCTTTATTTATGAGCACATGTGTACTGCTGTTTTATTAACGTTTTATGTTTAGGTTGTTTGTTAACTTGTGGTAGATTGTATGAGTCAGGAACTCTGTATCGTTTATTATGCATCTATTTTAGTTTGCGAGTACTCGTATGTTTGTTTTGTGTTTATGTTGTGGATTTGTATTGCTCACGTTTCTGCGTACGTATATATTTTTTTAGATAGCTGACTTGGCTACTGTATTTTACATATACGATTGGTTTATTGGTTTTGCGCTTTCTTTTCGGATGCATGCCGGAACTTTACTTTGGTTTTTTTTTTGGTATGTTTATTTGGATTTCTTATAAAATTTTATTAATAAGAGAAAAGAAATTATATTTGTTTTATTGTTTAAGTAAGTGGTTATTTAATTTTTTTTTAAATAGGCACACTGTGTTGGTTTTTTTTTGTAGATATTTGTATTTGTCTTTTGTTCTTTTGTCAAAGGCAAGCTTTTTTTTTTTCTAGGTGACATATTTACTCATTTTTGTTTTTTTTTAATTTTGACTATTTTATTTTATTGTAAATACTGCATACTGGTGCCCCGCATTTGTTTGCCCTTGCCCCGACCCGAAAAGTGAGGATACGCTTTGTTGGATTCCAGTTGTACCCGCTTCTTATCTTTTTTTTTAACAACTCCGTTTAGATAGAAATATGCACCAGATGTCGCCATGTCATTCGACATTTTCGTATTGGCTTGTAATAATCTGGTTTACATGGTGGGTTATTGCTGCAATTCACTCCACTGTAGGTTCTTTAATTGCACTCTTTCGGCTATGGTTTATCGTTTTGTTAATGGGATTTGTTGGTGTGTGTAGGTTTGTATACCGAGGTCGGTTTGTGGTTCAGATGTGTCGATAAGTCTGCTAATGTGCCCAAATGACGGCTCTCTGTCACCAGGTCAGCTGCCTGGTATGACCAATTTGATTTAGATAAGTGTTGGTTTATCTCTTAATTAATTGTTTTTGTCTGCTAGTTTTGCATTCTGGCTATAAAAAGTTATGTTTATGAGGTGTTATTCATACCATTTCTTCTAAATAGTTTTATAATAATGGATAACCATATTAGGGGTGTCAATCATGTCCATAATGTGAATCATGCTGCCAATGGTAGTGGGAATGATGCTGGTATTGTTAATCATGTTAGTAATGGTAATCATGTTGCCGATGGTAATAGGAATGATGCTGGTAACATTAATCATATTAGTAGTGGGAGTCATGCTGCCCATGGTAATGGCAATGCTGTTGCTATGGTCAATCATGTGGGCAATGTGAATCATCCTGCAAATGGTAATATGTCTATTAGTGATAGGCTTGCTCGCGTGGCCAATACGCAAGATAGGGGTAGGCAGTTTTACCTTTTCTTTGAGCGGTATAGGTTTATCCTTTTGAACGGGCAACGCTGCGATAGGCGTCATGTTACTCGCGAAAGGGTATTGCTGTTACAACTACAGACCTTCCTTAGGGAGGTTGAAGGCCTTCAGTACTCTGTTTTGGTGAGCCGAAGTTTGGCGCTTCTCCGCGCTCTCATTGCTATTGTGGAGCAGCGGATTCGCGCATACAGTCGTAATATTGCAGATGCGGGTCTTATGGCTTCTCTTATCATGGATTATCTCGCGGATGTAACACATATGTAATAGCTTCTTAGGTAGTGTTGTGGCAGCCTAGTACAATAGGCGTGTAAATAAGTGGTGTCTGTGGTTTTATAGTATTTAGGTATGTGTGGCACTTTATGTTGCTTAGGTCGATAAGTTGTCTTGCTGATCGTTGGTTTCTAGGGTCTGCTCGTCTGTATGTTTTGGCCGACTCAAGTTCTATGAAGCTCAGAGTTGATGATGGAAGATGCTATGCCTTTTCATCAAGTTTTTCAGGCGAAGGCCGCAGTTATAGTCTGTCCAGCTGTTTTGTCTTTTGAAGTCGTGGTTTGCGACATCTGTTTTGTTGTTCTAGATGGCCTTCAAACTTGTATATGTAAAAAATTATAATATATTATTATATGGTTTATGTTTAGTATTGTCTTGTTTATAAGGCTTGCACGGCTGAATATCAGTCACCATATGGTAGTGATGTATTGTTAATCATATATAGTTTCTGGGATTGTTATTTTCATCATGTTCATCTTACTATAAATGAGTTATTTTACAGCTTGTAGCACTTACAAATGCCAATTTATGGTATTATATATCTCTAACCTTGACTAAGTCAATGTGTTACAACAGGGTGTTTGTCATCTGAGTGTTTATGTGTGAGTTACCATATTAGTAGGCTTGTTTGATTTTTTAGGAGCAAGCTGCAAGGTAAATTTGGTGTTTTCTTATTTTAGGGTGACAGATTTAGGGATGCTGTTTAGTTTTATTGTTGTGAACAAACAGTTACACAGTACTAAAAATTAAGGTGTGTTATTATAGACGAACAACTTTATAATTCTGAGAATTAGCATGATGTAATTTGCTTTGTGTACATATATTTTTAGTCAGGCTATTATAGCATTAGACATTGTATGTTTGAGGTATATAAGCGTTTTATTAGTCCGATCGGTTGGGGTGCTTTTTCCCTTGTGTTTGTGTGTGAGTCTCATTATTTTTTAGTTTGTTTTTTCTATGTATTGTATGGTTTTCAGATATATCTATGACTTACAGTTTTATGCGAGAAACTATGTATATCTGTTATATGTATTTTTGGTAAATGTAAGAGGAAGTTTTTTTTTTTTTTTTTTTTTTTTTTTTTTTTTTTTTTTTTTTTTAAATTTTTTTTAATTTTTTTTTTTTTTTTTTTTTTTTTTTTTTTTNATTTTGGTGGGTAGGAAAGAATAGGATTTTTTGTCAGTTTAAGTTTAGGCATAATATAGCAGTAATGTACTATTAGATGGGTTGTCAAAATATACGCGGACTATGGACAATCAAAATTCGGCCGCATAGTAGTGCAGTTGCAGTTATACATTATCGTACTATTTCTGATGACTTACTAATAAGCAGTTCATCACTAATGCATAGATATTTAATATATAGAAGTAGTTCATTTATGTGCTAATTTGCCATGCTAGTTGATCATTCTGTTTTCTACTTTTTGGGTTGTGGGTCGTCTTTTTCATCTACACTGCCTGTGAAAAGTTCTTTCCTTACAGTCGAGGTAGTCGATTGGCTTGGTGCACCGGATGTATCAACTGGGGTTTCTTGGCTTGCTGCTGGAGTTGTGGGTGGAGGACTGATTTGCGAGGGTGTTTCGGCAACCCGCAAAATTGCTGGTGGGGATGATGGTCCTTCTGCTGGTGTTGGTAGGATACCTGGTGGATGGTCCATGACTTTTTGCAGTACCAATGTAGGTGCTCCTTTGCCTATTGGTTTTGCGAATCTGAATTGGAAGACATGTCGGGTATTCTGTAGAGCCAATATTTGTGGTGGGAGTGGGACAATTGCAGGGTCTTTGTCAGTCACCTCCAGAAGCAAAGTATTCACGTCCTTAATTAACCCATCTGTTTGCGGACTGAAACACGTCATAACTGCATTTGCTGTTCCATCTGTTATGATTACCCTGAAAGAATAGCTGTAGGATAAAATATAGAAAGTTGCAGTGTATTAGTGTAGTGTTATAAAATATGTGGAAATGAATGGTTATTTTAGGAATATAGTGGGCAATGTACCTGTTTTGTGGTTTTGATTGAGATCCGTATGGATGGCAGTGACCGTGAACAAACCCGTAGTCTAATTTCCCGCAGCATTCGTCACATTTTTGGTAGTACCAATCGTATGTGGTGTCCACTTGCAATATTAGCACCTCTTGTGTGAATAGCACTCGATGCGAATAATTTTTTGTTAGTAAGCTGGTTATGCATTTGTCATATAGAATGCGAGTATGGTTATTGAAACCTGCTGAGTATTCGGATCTATTTGTAGCAGTGTGACCAAGGGAACCCGATTTCGAGTCTTCTCCTGTTCCCAATCATTCATTTTTTCGGTCTGTACCTGTATCTGGGGGGCCTGTGTGTTATTTGCATTATACCTGGGTTCATATACATTAACCTATTAGTATTAACTTAATAACAATGCAGGCTTAAAAAAGTAATCGTGTAATATTTTCATACGCAGCGAGCAATTCTGCAGCTTCTTCGACAGGAGGGTTCAAATAGTAAGAGGTAGCTGAAGTGGCGGATAATTGTATTTGACCTACATAGGACACAGACAATGGCCAGTAATAGAAAGCAGGATCATATAGGTAAGTTAGGTATATGTTAAATATTTAGACGTACCGCCAAATGTTTTTAAGTAACATGAGCTGACGACCAATATTACAAGCTGGCGCATTTGTGAGTACTCATCCTCTTTAAAATTATCAGCTTTCTCATTCCATAATGTGAACATAACCACATTGTTGCTGTAAGGTTGTCAAATATGTTAGGTTTTCTTTTTTTTTAATTAATTTTGTGAACGTAGAAAAGTAAACTACACTCACTTAAGGTTGCGGATTGCAATATTCCTAACTTTGATTTTGTTACCGGTCGCACTTCCATAGTCTTTAACTTTTTCCACATTGTGAACATACCCAATATAATCTGTAATGCATACGAAGAATTTTTTAGATTCCTATTAATAAGCTTTATCCATCCATTGATAAATAAGTAATACCTGTGAGTATCGGGTTTTTTTTTCTAGCCTTCCACCAAGCTCGTTATATGCAGCGAAATTAAAGTAGTGTGTTGACATAAATAATGCGTAAAAACGTTATTTATATTTTTCGATATCTCTACGTTTTGACGATCACAAAATGTAAAATCATTAAACGTAAGATTACTACGTAAACAAGTATTAAGCTAGTTTATATCACTATATCCAACTTAATCACTTAAGGTATGAATAAACAAGTGCTTAATACATCTCATGATCAAAAGGGTATTTAATTAATTAATACAAAGTTTATTTAATTATATAAACATATTATATATTTTTGAAAAACAATTTTGGTAATAAAGAAAAATGTTTTAATCATACTAAATATATGAATTCAAATTTTTAACCAAAATCAGTTAGTTTTTCACCAAATAAACTTTCCCCACTAAAGACAAAAAAATCTGGCCGTTACAGTAGGCCGGCCCCCTTAATTATAAGGGGCGGTCCCCTTAATTTTAAGGGGACCGGCCATGAATTAAGGGGACCGGCACGCTCCTGTGTCAGATTTTGTCAGAATTTTTCCCCTATAAATACCACCTTAAATCTGGTATTTTTCCTCACCTCTTGCACGAAAATTTTCAGATCTAAATCTCTCTAAACATCTTCCAAAACCCTTTGATCATTAGATTACTAATCCTTGTTTCAAGTGATTCAATCCCTCATCATCCACCATCATCCAAAGTGCAAGAGAAGAATACTCCTTCAACCTCAAGTTTAAGAAGTATTGTATATTGATTGTGTATATTGTGTATAGCTCTTGTGTAGTTGTGTTGTGAACATTATAAGTAGTTCTAGGAGTGTTAGTTGTGAATAGAAGTAGGGTAGTGGTGAAGATTAAGTAGTGAAGTAGTGAAGTAGTGAAGAAGTTGTGTTGTGAAGAAGTAGTGACGAAGTTGTGGTGTGCTCAAGTTGTGAAGAAGTCGTGGTGTGTTGTGAGATTGGTTCTAGCTACTATTAGGACCCGACATTTAGCTTTGTGTCGTTAAGCCGGTGTAAGCAAAAGTTGTGTAAGGTTTTCTCCGCCATAAGGGAGCTTGTTGACATAGTGAAGAAAACTCCCGAGTTAGGTGCTCGGGGAGTGGAGTAGGACGAAGAGGAGATTCGTAGCCGAACCACTATAAATCCTTTGTCTCACGGTGCCATTTTTCCAACTCTATCCTTTTACTTATTTACTTACTTTCATATTTGTCATATCATATACTTGTTGATATCGTTGCTTATAATTGTGCAAGTTTATTGGTAAAACATAAAGTTCGAATTGGTGTTTTGATAAACAAGGTTTTTGTAAATTAAAAAGACGTAAAACTATTCAACCCCCCTTCTAGTTTTCCACATAGTGGTATGGAAAGCTGTCATCTTTTAATAAGTCAACTTGTGTATGTTTTCCAAGGCATAGAGTGAAGTCGCTGTCTAATGTTTTCCCCCAGCTGTCTGTCTTTTCAAAGCCGAAAACTTGAATTCTGTAAACACAGTTTAGTTGTAGATCATGTTCGAATCGTTCTTTTTCTTTCAAGTCTGCGTTAGCTTGTATTGCAGAACCTGTTCATAAGAATGATATATGTTATTTATAAAGGCCTTATTCTTTTTGTATTATAATTTCAGTGTATGTTTAATATGTCTGATTCATGCTTCACCTTTTTGTCAAGCAGGATGCATGAGAAAACTGTAGGAATAAGGCTGGGTACTTTCGTGGCTGTCCACTTGCGATAAACTCGAGCCTCAATAAACTTGGTGTTGTCTGCTGGATTCAAATCTGCAAAATAGGCAAGTGATCTTTGTGGAACTGGCGGTTGGGCTACAGCTTTGGAAGGAGCACTGGTGTCACCGGTTAGTGCCATTAACATGCCAATATAAATAAAAGTGTAGTTAAATAATTAGGAAAATATATATAATGGTTAATACCTATGATTAAACAGTTAACAGAGGGCATATTTTATAAGAGTTACTTATGAAAATATCTCGTAAGTCTAGTTATAGATAGCCATTTTGTCAGTGTGTCATAGAACATGAACTTGCACAATAATACAGATAATGAAAGACAGATAAGTCAAGGCATGCATTTATCTAATACAAAGTCTCGGGAAATTCGTAACATGCGTAACAGACTTAACATGTGACAAACGGTAATTTTTCCTCTATATTTTAAATAATAAACGCCCATTTATTATTATCAGACTACTTGGCTAAGCATACATGAGCTTACATAATTATTTCGGGAAGTGAACCCGAACACTGTGTCTACGATAACCCACTACTACGTTTATTTTTTTTATCAAGAAAATATGAAAATATTGCTTGATGACTACACTAGTAATTATTTACCGAACNCGGTTAGACGTAAAGTTACATATATATAAATACACACCTAAACTAAACACGAAACTCACGAAGTTATTTAACGGACTATCAAATTGTTTTACTCGACCATTATTATTGACATAATTTTGGAACAAGTATAAAAAGTTATGACGAAACCAAACTTGCCACTAAAACTTGTATACGAGACATGCCCAATTTACCAACTAAATAACTAGCATTATTTTTCTTAACATAAAATATATATATATTTTTTTTCTAAACTAGCATTATTCGTCAACTATATACATATATACATATATGTGTACGAGGAGTCCTAAATATAATTTATTTTCTTTAACAAACTTTTAATTATATATACACTATATAAAA
>LBNU01007301.1:54398-83230 GCA_014162995.1 Artemisia annua
TCCTTCCCAGGTTCCCTATAAATACAAAGGGACCTAGAGGGATCCTCATAACTCACACACTAACCCTAAATTCTCCCCTCTCTGCTATCCCTTACTTGTACGATCGTCGGTTAAAGGGTTTTCAAACCCTTTAGTCGACCGTCCATTATCCCTAAATCGACCCGTAGTGGATTTAGGGTTTACCCGATGTTCGCGTCTCGCCTAACTTGCTTAGGTTCGAACCATATTCTACCTATGCAGTATCGGTGGTTACTTGACGCAGCCCGAAAGTTAGGTTTTCTACTGAAAACCCTAACTTGGTCGATCAGCAGCAAAGGAAGGCAAACCCGCGCTTCAGATCATTCAGGAGCTTACACAAGCAGGATAACAAGTAAGTATTTTGTGGACACCCTTCTTATGTCTTTAGGATTAGGTTATATCATGTGTTATGTTAAGATCATAATTGGTTATGGTTTTCTGGTAGCAGGCCATGTTATCTGTTTAATTCGGATGTTGATGACATCAAATAAGTACATTATATTGTCATCATTTATCCTATTTATTTGACTTGTTTTATTATATTATCTATCAGAATTGATACTTAATCATTTACTTTAGTAATTCTCATGTAGAAACAAGCATTTGGTGAAAGTTAGTGATTTTGGACGAAATATGGAGCTAAATGATCAAGATGGAAAAAGTCTACTAAACTCAAGGAGATGCGCCGTACCATTCTAGACAGATACGCCGTATCATCACACTTAGATGAATTTGAAGACCATTGCCTGACTTTGAAAAACGCGCCGCATCTGATTATATCATGCGCCGCATATGAAACTCTGGTCAACGAAAAAGATCCAACTTGTTCTACTCCAGATTCGCTGCATTACACTTCTGACATACGGCGTATCACTATCAAGACTTTGCCAAAGACAATCCAAGATACTATAAAGATTCAACATACGCCGCATCTGAACACGGTGTACGAATATTCCAGAATTTATTAATCTTGGACCCCACGCGAAGTTAAGTACATGCGCCGCCTCTACTTTGTTGATGCGCCGCATCGTGCCCTCAGACAGAAACTATAAATACCCCAAGATACAGCCCAATTTCGGGTACTAAAACCAAGAGAAGCTGATACATAAACCCTAAGGAGAAGAAGAACAACGAAAAGGCAACACAAGACACACCACATTGAAGATCTTAGAGCAGTAAGAAGGTCCTGCTTGTGTTTTAATTCCTTTAAGTAGTTTTTGTTAGTGCAAACATTACGATATTTAAACTAAACGGTTTCTTCGGTTTTAATAATGACAAACATGTAACTTGTAATGCATAACGTAAAATGCGCAAGTTACTTGGATCTCAAGTATGCTTCAACAGAGTCATAGATTTCTATCCTTACGTAAATCACTCAAGGTATGAACAAACTAATTTAATACTTGATAGATGATCAAAGAAATAATTTTTTTGTTCTAAACCTCACATTCTTATAAATGTGACAAAACATATTTTTAAAAATATATTTTACAAATTATTTTTGGATTATAAAGAAATGTTTTATTTCAGAAAATTATTTCAAAAATCCCAACAACTATTTTCCTCTCAAAACAGCTCCAAACATCCCCAAATAAACCTTCCCCACTAAAAACAAAAGGAGAAGCGTTTTTGTCCCCCACGGTACCACTAAAGTACCGACGGTACCACTAAATTTAGTGGTACCGTCTGACAATTAGTGGTACCATCCCTATGTAACGGCTATTTTTCTCTTTGCCTATAAATAGTGGACCATTTTACACTTCCCACTTGATTTTTTCAGCCAATTTTCTCTGGTCTAATCCCTTCTTATTTAGATCACTTTCTTTGATCATTTAGAGAGTCTTAGTTTGTTTTAGAGTGATCCAATCATCCATTCAAGTGATCACCTTCATTCCTCTTCTAGTGCAAGAGAAGAACACAAAGTATCAAGAAGATGCAAGGTGTTAGAGTCTTTATGTAGTGCACTTGCACTACTTATTAGTTTACTTGATTGTATCTTGATATACATCAAGTGTCATAGTCTTGTTTACTCCTCTAGTGTTGATAATGGAGATCTTGTTGAGATCTTGGAGATCTCTTGTAAGCTTGTGTACTAGTGTGTCTTGATCAATTGGATCAAAGGTAGATCGGTTTGATCAAGTATGGATCATGTGGATCTTGTAGAGTGTGTGATTTATGAAGATCGGGTAGATCATGAGTAGATCGGGTAGATTGAGTATAGATCATGTGGATCTTGTAGCTTGTGTGAGTTGTGAGGATCGGGTAGATCGTGGTAGATTAGTACTAGCTAAGATTAGTACTCGACATCTAGCTTAGTGTCGAAAAATAACGTAAGCGACGCGGTTTATGTGTTTAGGCCTTAAAACACAAGGTTTGTTATGATGGGCCATAAAATGTAACGGGTTTGGTTTGTACCCGAAGAAGAACTCGACATATAGCTTAGTGTCGGAAAATATTGTAAGCAATGTTGTATGGTTTTCTCCGCCGAGAAAGGAGCTTGTTGATTAGTGAAGTAACTCTCGAGTTGGGTACTCGGGGAGTGGAGTAGGGCGAAGAGGAGCTTCGTNTGTGAGTTGTGAGGATCGGGTAGATCGTGGTAGATTAGTACTAGCTAAGATTAGTACTCGACATCTAGCTTAGTGTCGAAAAATAACGTAAGCGACGCGGTTTATGTGTTTAGGCCTTAAAACACAAGGTTTGTTATGATGGGCCATAAAATGTAACGGGTTTGGTTTGTACCCGAAGAAGAACTCGACATATAGCTTAGTGTCGGAAAATATTGTAAGCAATGTTGTATGGTTTTCTCCGCCGAGAAAGGAGCTTGTTGATTAGTGAAGTAACTCTCGAGTTGGGTACTCGGGGAGTGGAGTAGGGCGAAGAGGAGCTTCGTAACCGAACCACTATAAATCGCCGTATCTGGGTTTGCGATTTCTTTACTTATCTCTTTACATTCATTTTTGCATTTACCGCTTTACATTTATATTTTGCATTGCATTTATATTTGTGTGGTTTGTTGCTTATATTGTGATAGTTGTGTTTGTGTGATGGCATGTTATATTTAAGTATGCCTAAGTTTGTGTTATTGTGACATGCCTTATTTGTTGCGTTATAATATCTCTAGTTCTTGTAATACTAGAGTTGACACTTTTCATATTACATCAACCTTGATTGGTCATTTGATACAAAAGTTTTAAGTTTTAAATGGAAACATATTCACCCCTTCTATGGTTTCCACAATTGGTATCAGAGCCAGGTTTGCTCAAATTTTTAAAACAAATGGTTTTCAAAATTGAGTACGATCCATGTATCAAATTACCCATGAAGTTGGATAAAATATGAAAAGTATTTACTTGCTTAATACTTACAAGTTTTGTTGTTAAGTATACTTTGTCATACTAGCTTGAAGGTTTCTTAAAGCAATAAAACAATAGAGTTTGTAAGTGTCCGGTCATATTTATAGAACGAATCATAAAGTGATGCGGCTTTGAAAGGAGCGTTTGGGACAACTTCTTGTTTTATAGTAAATATATTTTCGTAAATGATTTTCTTAGTCCTAACCGTGGAAATGTTACTTAATATATATTTTATATGTTCGGTATCTAGCTTATTAAGTTTTATATCTTTTCGTTACGTCAAATACTTGTTTGCAATGAGAAAATTAGTTTTTGTCAAAACCGTAAGATCAGGTCACGGTATCGTTAAATACAACATATGGTACCATTAAATATGGACGGTACCGCTAAATTTAACGGTACCTTCGTCTGATTTTCAGAATTGTGTAAGTTTGAAAAGTTCGTAAAAAATTAACCGTAAGTCCGTAGGAGTCGTACCACCTATCGTTTTAAAAGTAATTGAGTCTACATTCATTTAAAAATACTTTTAGGAAATGATTGTAAAGTAAAATTTACAAGAGTCTTTGATTCGTAACAGAGAGTCTTTTCCGGTCATGCCGATTGCATAAATTTTTTTGTTAAATTTCAAAGTGAACATCACACGTTGATGTATTCATATTTTCAAGGTGTTGAACTTGATAAAATTTTGAAATGGGGTGGAAAATAATTCATTTTCAAATAAAATTAAGCTAATGTACATTGTTATACTTAATACACAAAATGACGATAAGTATCTTGTGTGTTATGCTAAATGACTATTTGCTTTTCTTTATATCTTAGTATTGTTAGTTAATATTTTTGTATGTTTATTGCTATCTTTAGTTGAGCTAATTTTGTCTATAAGCATAAGTGTCTTTCATTCCTTGTTGCTGTATGTCGGTTATTAGTTTTCGGCTTATGCGTCAATAGGACTTAGACTAGACTTCTTGCACTAAGTTGCGTAATTGATTTTGCATTGCATATAGGCATAGACCANAAATGTTACTTAATATATATTTTATATGTTCGGTATCTAGCTTATTAAGTTTTATATCTTTTCGTTACGTCAAATACTTGTTTGCAATGAGAAAATTAGTTTTTGTCAAAACCGTAAGATCAGGTCACGGTATCGTTAAATACAACATATGGTACCATTAAATATGGACGGTACCGCTAAATTTAACGGTACCTTCGTCTGATTTTCAGAATTGTGTAAGTTTGAAAAGTTCGTAAAAAATTAACCGTAAGTCCGTAGGAGTCGTACCACCTATCGTTTTAAAAGTAATTGAGTCTACATTCATTTAAAAATACTTTTAGGAAATGATTGTAAAGTAAAATTTACAAGAGTCTTTGATTCGTAACAGAGAGTCTTTTCCGGTCATGCCGATTGCATAAATTTTTTTGTTAAATTTCAAAGTGAACATCACACGTTGATGTATTCATATTTTCAAGGTGTTGAACTTGATAAAATTTTGAAATGGGGTGGAAAATAATTCATTTTCAAATAAAATTAAGCTAATGTACATTGTTATACTTAATACACAAAATGACGATAAGTATCTTGTGTGTTATGCTAAATGACTATTTGCTTTTCTTTATATCTTAGTATTGTTAGTTAATATTTTTGTATGTTTATTGCTATCTTTAGTTGAGCTAATTTTGTCTATAAGCATAAGTGTCTTTCATTCCTTGTTGCTGTATGTCGGTTATTAGTTTTCGGCTTATGCGTCAATAGGACTTAGACTAGACTTCTTGCACTAAGTTGCGTAATTGATTTTGCATTGCATATAGGCATAGACCACTTTTCTTGCATGTGTGTCTTTGACATGTTGCAAGTTTTAGGATGCTTTAGTAACCTTCTTAAGAATGGAAACTAAGTTGGTTGATCATGTGCGTCGAAAGATATTGTCTTACACAATTATTTTTCCAAAGGTTTAAGTATAAAAAGTATATCACCTCAAAATACTTAGCACTTTCATTAAATCTGTAACATGGTCTCTAAAACATCACATCTTCGTGTCTTGCTTGACCATGGGTTGTCTAAACAAGATAAAAGATCATGTTAGTACACTAGTATTTAAGTAAAAGAAAATGTATTAAACTTGCATTGATCTAACACACATAAAAAATGTTTTAAATATTTAGTATTTTACGTATGTTGTATAAAAATAGTTAAGATAATTATTTTTATACTAATGAGGTGTTGAAAAACTAAGAATATTATTCTTAATAATATAAATAGTTTTTCGCAAATAAAAATAAATGACAATATCGAAGTAGTAACTTAATATGTCCTTAACCTCACATATACTACTAGTATTAGAATAAATGGAACACATTCCCTAAATTTTTATTTTCTTTTTAAAAGGAGTGATCGTGAGGATCAAGAAAGATTTCAAGTACATATCAATTCATTATTCAAATTATGATTGATATCATTATTGAATCTAATTGATAAGTTTTCGAGTATGGACGTGAAATTGGAGTCATTGTTTGTCTAGCTTCAAGATAACATCAAAATATGATGAAATATATTATTTTGAATCTACATACTCAATCACACTCGATTGTTATGAAAATAATGACGTTGATGAGTGCTCAAACACTCATCATTTTTGGTCAAATCTGAAACGCAAAACATCTGAAAACACGCAAAATCACATCAAAATGATGAAAATATCCAAGGATCGTGTTTTAAATGTCTCAAATGCAAAATGTTTAAAAACAAATGAAAAATGAGCAAAGTTTGCAGATTTGGCAGTTTTAGTCCCCCAACTTTCAAAAATTGGCAAAACTAGTCCCTGGAATTCAAAAACGTGGAATTTTATCATTCAAGGTCCCTGGAATATTTTAAATTATCAAAATAGGTCCTTGAATGCAAATTTGGAAAATTGGCAGTTTTGGTCCCTGAACTTTTGAAAAATTACAAAATGGTCCTTGGGTATTTTAAAAAGTGCAAAAATGGAATTTTGGTCTTTGTTCTATTGGAGTTTGGCAAGTTTGGTCCTTTTGGCAACTTTGGAAAATTTACACTTCAGTCCCTCATGTTTGGTGAAATTGCAATAATAGTCCTTGTTACCACATCAAAAACCAAACAGACCCTTGTGTTATTTACCCCAAACCCAATCCAATACCAAAAAATAACCCAACCCAAGTCCCTTTACTAAATTCTGTGGCCCAATTACTCCACCCAGCCCAATTCCCTTATAATAATAAATCATAAACCACGTTTTATTTATTCCCACCCCCAGGGTCAAACCTCAGTCAAACCCATCGTCTTCTTTCCCCCCCCCCACGTGAACCAGTACATCCCCAACCATCCCTCCACCTCACCATCTCCAATCCTTGTCCCCCCAACCTTAACAAAGATCCAAGGAGCATTTATTATCCTTAAATCCCTCCAAGCAACTACAACTGCCCATGTAGACTTTTTGGCGCCAAATCCATTTGAAGGGTCAAGATGCATTCTGAGCCATCCAACGGCTCAGAATTGTGCTGGGAAAGATTCAGAAAGTCCAAGAAACCCTAGAGGTTCCCTATAAGAAGAAAGAGAAGGCTCAGAGACAAAGTGTGTAGTTTTTAGTTTTACTTTTGATGTCGTTTTTAAAAACTCTCTGTTCTTAGTGTTATGTTTATCTTTTAAAAATTGTATCTTCAGTATTTCAGTGTAATTCAAACTCATTTTACTCTTCAATTTCAGTTTGCAATGCAATTTGTGGTTTATGTTATTTCAAATTCAAATTCTCATAATTAAGCTTGAGTTGTTAAAAGCTGTTGTTGAATGCTTGTTTAAGCTCATTTGAGATCACTTACAGGTTTTTAAAAGCTTTTAAGGCATTTATATCATTGTAAGGTCTTAAACTCCAAAATAAAAAAAAATACAAAAAAATAGTAGAAAAATAAAATTTGCAGGTTGAAGATGATGGTGACTTGAGCAAAGTGAAAACTGAATGGGATTGGTATTAGTGCTTCATGGGAAGCTTTAGGTTGTGATTTTGGTCCATTGTTCTCAGTTCTAGCTTGGTGGCATTTTGTAAGCCTTTTGGTCAATTTTTCCATTTAACTGTTTATATGCTTGTTTCAGCTTATACTTGTGCTATTTGTGTTTAATAAGTATCTCTTAGTGTAATTGTTGCTTAAAATATGGTAATTGTTCAGTAGAATCCTTTGAGCTTATCTTTTTCTTTTAACTGCTTTTATAGTAAAATTTAGGATCTTAAGTTCTTGTTGTTGTTATTAGTGTTTAGGAGTTCATTTCAGCTCACCTTGTCACTATATGAGTTTTGGTTTCAGTTACATGGTCTCAATCTATCATTTGCATCAAAAAAATCTTGATTGTAGCATATTAAGGGGTGTTTGGGACAGTTAGGTTTAAGGAGCTCAGTCCTGTTTTAGTTGTTTCTTGTGCTTGATACAGGTCACCTAGGTCCCTAAGAGGTTGTTTAAACTTTAAAATCTAGGGGTCTTTCTTTGAAAAGTCAAAATTATCCTTTGATCCCATTTACAAGTTAACAGTTAGGCCTTTTAGTTCATGAATCATGATCACAGGTTAATTAGTTGGTAATTTAACCTAATCTCATCTCATAACAGCTTAATATTATATAATCAGTTAATAGATTAGGGTAGAATTTCATTTAAGTCAAAGTTCCATGTTCATATAAAAAGTCAAAATTTTCAAAAAAAAAAAGTTTTTGAATAAACTTTAGAATTATCTGTAGGGTTAAATTTTAGGAGTTGTGATTTGTGGTTTTGGATTCCAAATCTTTGGCTGCTTGTGTACTTACATTATTTTTCTTGAATTTTTTTCTAGCCTGTCAAACTACTTAAAATTGCTTGTCAAATAAGCTGTTTTTTCTTAAAGGTGCCCTGTGCACAGGTTTTTGGTTAAGTTCATGAGCTTGCAAAAGCTTTATCTTTTGGCCTTAGCTGTTGTAAATTATTGTTTTAGAAAGCCATCTAGGTAGACTTTAAATAGGTTCTTTCAGTTTTTCCATAATTGCTTATTTAGTGCTTATTTTAAGGCTTTCTTTTGGCTTATTTTGCCACTGTTGCTGTTTGATCTCAGTGTATGCTGAGAGTGTTTGGTCTTGATTCATTCTTGATTAATGTTGTTACTGATATCACTGTTGTTTATAGTTACTGTTATTGTTGTTTACTTGTGTGTTTAAGCTTCTGTGAGCTTATTGGCTTATTTAGCCAAGTGCTCATTTGTGTGCTTTTGCTGCTAGTGACCTTGTTGTTCTTGTTCTTAGACTTTTTGATCTTGTTGTTGTTAGTTGTTCTTGTTATTGTTTGTCTCTGCTCTTGTAGTTTTTGATTTGTTTGTCCAAGACTGTGGCTTATTTAAGCTTATTTGAGTTAAGCATTTGATGTGGCAGTAAAGAAAAAGAAATAGAAATCAAGCATTGAATCATAAAATTTGTTTCTTAATCTGTTTTGATTAGTGGTATTCTTGAAGTTGTTGTTGGTTTGATTCTCATTTAAAAAGAAACAAAAGTTTGTGTTTGTATTTGCATTTGTATTAGCAAGCCAGAAACAATAGAAAGAAAAAAAAAAAGAAAGAATTGCAAAAAGGGCCAAGGGATTCGAACCCTGGTCTCCACAATCACAACCCAACAACACAAACACACGCTCTCTCAACCAAAAGTGCCCGAAGGTCTTGCAGTTATTTTCTCCCAAATTTATTATTTAACCACCAAAGTCCAATTAAGCCTCACAGCTTATTAGAGCTTTTTACAGCTTATTTTCAAATTGGACCCCAAGTTTTTATATTTTTCTTAGGTTAGAAATAGTTCAAAGTAATTTCCAAAAAAGTTTCGGATTTTTCTTTTATGGTTTAGTATTTATTAGAATTTAATTTGTATTAAATAGTTTTTAATTCATAATAATTAGGATTTTTGTCAAATAAATAATTTTCTTTTTTCTAAAATTTTCTTTTATCGTTAGGCTCGTAAAAAAGTAATTTTCATACCCGTAGGTCTTTTATTTTTCAAATTCCACTTTTTATTTTACGCGTTTACGTTATTTTTAATATAAACGCGCGGTTTTAATTTTAAATATGTTTTAGGGTAATTTAGCTTTACGTTTTTGTTAATTTAGCTCGTTTAACTCGTTTTCACTTATTTCCTCTTAGAATAATCAATCTCTCGTTCCCATTATCGTTTCATAATCACTTGATCTCAAAATCGTTTTCGATACAATTCACACCTCGTCGGGATTTAAACGACCCGGGGAATTCCTATACTCTCCTTGGTGCATTGTGCCTTTTCTAGTTTGACTTTTGTTCACCAAATCCTTGGTTGACTTTAGTTGACTGTTTCAGGACCAATCAGACGTCCTCTCAAGATGAAAATAATATGCATCGGATCATAACTCACACTTGTGTTAAAGATGCCATATTGAGTCTCTTTGTCCAATGGTTGTGTTTCAAACATTAAACTAATATGTTTAAAAGATGCATAAAATACACAACTAAGTAGGATTGACAACTTGGATGTTTCATCCGAAATATTCAAGTAATTTACTTTGTAATGTAATTAGTAAATGTGTCATTTCCGAAAAACCAAACACGAGCAAAGAAGCAACATATGTAAACTTTGCTCATGAATGACTCAACACTCAAAATCACATGTCTAGTAAAAGTTTCACACATAATATGTTATTAACTATTATGTAAGTCATCAATCTTTGAGAATATCACATGTATTTCTCTTATCAAAAGATTGACAAAGGATAACTTATATCCTATGCATCTTATTTTCTTTGTAACATGAATGGTTATGTTACAAGAGAATACATTGCATCTTGTTAACAAATATAGGATATTAGAGTTGAATAATAACCCAATACAACATGTGTCATTGCATAAACAAGTAAAATTGATCATGCACTAAAATACTAGTTTCACTAAGCATTCGTAAGAGTGATAAGTTTCCTCTTAGAAAAGCATATTTGTTGAAATATACAATATGTCTCATTTCAAATATAATACTCACAAGATCTATTGAGGTAAATAACCTTTACTAGATTCTTCTCTCAAGATATGCTAAGGATCATTCTTGTAACACTCTCGATGTAGTAGATTCTACATTGTATTACATTAGAGAATCTCTTGGTTCTAGAAAACCAAATCATGTTAAAATAACATGCAACAACTCAACAAACAAAGTTTTTATCCAAGAGATCATCAAATGCACCATCTCCACCAAATAACCTCTAAATCTCAAACACGAAATTAAAACATTTCGTTTGCCTTTGTTAGAAGTTGTGTAAGACATGTCATCTTCGTAACCGACTTTCAAAATACGGTTAGTTGAGTCATATTAGGCCATGTATTAGCGAAATAAGCTAATATCATCTTCGCTATATTTCGATAGGCAAATATAGGAATTTGAATTTTTCTAACATGAGAATGACTACTTGAGAACCTATCGCACTAGAAATTCAATTTGACCTAACGGTTGAATTGCTTCTAGGAGAGAAGTTGGGTTCGTGGTATAACCCGTAAAAATGGTCGTATTTAGCCTGAATTGAGCACCACTAGTGCTAGTCTCATAATCATTCTCTAACTTGAAAAATTTTCATTACTAGATTTGACTAGAGATAGTTTACATCGGTGAACTTTATCTCCCGTTTGGATTTCATTTTGAACAAGTGGTAATTAGGATCTTCCTTAGCAAACCTAGATTGCTTGCATCCCACATATGTGTTTCAAAATGATAACATGTTCTCATAAGATATGATTAAATGTCTTCATGATCTTATATTCTAAATGATTATCATGTTTTCCATGATGTTCGCATTTATTCCTTATGTGCATTTTACATGATTTGGTTGTAAATTTTGCACCCACACTATGTCCTTTTAACACATTAGGAATTAGGTATGCCTATCACTATGAACCCTTAGAAGTCATATAGTTATACACTAGTGTCAAAACCTATAAGTTAAAGTAGTCGCGAAATTGTCCTAATTCCCTGGTCATCACTTCGCCTTTTTCCAAGTAATACACCCTTTTGTCATGGGAAGGTTAGATACAAACCCAGTAAAACTCGGAGTAGGTTTGAAAACTTAAATATTTCATCCAAAATATTCAAGTAAGATTAACTTGTGATCGCAATTGTTAAATGTCATATCCGAAACATCATATTCAATCCTTTTAACAACATATGTTAAAATACTCATCCAAAAGCTAAAAGCTAAAATCAACCTTCGGGTGACAAAGGACTCACGAGTTACTATATAAGTGATTAGTAGTTCATTTCATCCTCGTGTGATTATACACTTCTTAAGATCCCAAACCCTGCTACCAATCAGTACCATAGGACATGCTTTATGCCTTCCAAAACCCCGTGAAACACTCGCGTGTGAAGCACTTCGAATCCGTAAATCAACTAAACCTCTCAAACAAGAATCCTCTAACCATCTTCGTCTAGGTCTAGGAATGATGGAACATATTCAATAAATCTTATGACTATTTAAATATATCACTGGAAATATTAAAGTCATCCCTTACATCTCGTCTCATGACTTTTTACATATTTCACTGGAAATAATAAGTCATCCTTCACATCGCTCTAATGACTACCTATGTATTTCCTCGGAAATGTAAAAGTCCTCTCTTCTCGTCTAGTACTACCGTTCATCTCGTAAAAAGAATTTATTAGGTATAAATTCTCTCCTCGTGCCGAAAAGTCTCACTAAATCAGCGAGATGTATTCGTAAAATCCTCTTAAATTCTAATGACAACTTAAATATTTCATCCGAAATATTTAAAGTATATTTAATTTGCAAAATGCAATTAAATGTCATCTCTCGTTCTCGATCAACGTTCATCGAATCGCGTTGGAATCATTCATAAAAGAATTTATTCGGTATAAATTCCTTTAATCTAAGGTCCAGAAAAATCACAACATATGTGAAATTTCTTTGTCAAAAATCTAATTATGGGTCAAAACTGACCTCAGCAGGCCACGGTACCCTTAATAGGGGACGGTACCGCTAAATTTAACGGTACCGTCGGACCGTTGTCTGCTGAGACAGTTTATCTTGTTTTCAATTTTCACTGTTTCCTTTAGATCCCTGCATCCTTAACCTCATACCTGCAAAATTTTGCAAACTCACATACACCCTAAGATTCCCGCACTACACCATACGACACTACCATCAACTTTAATTCGAATCCCACAACTCTTGCCTATATAAGGCCTCACCATTGCAAGCTTATCTTGCATCTCATCTTCAAACCTCACATTAACATCATTCATCATCACACTCAACCCTTATAACTAAACTTCACTCTTGACAGTGTTATTTAGTTTCAAAACCTTCAACCCTTATATCAATCCCACTCAAACCTTTTAGCTACACTTCACTCTTGACAGTGATAGCTAGTCTAAAAACTTTCAACCCATCGATCATTACACTCAAACCTTACAACTATTCCTCACATTGGATAAGTGATAGTTAGTTCAACAACCTTCAATCCTCACAATCACACGAAATCCTTCATGCACCAAATTACCTCTAACACACAACTAGGATCATTCAAAACTAGAACTCTAGAACTTCTCTACCTCAACCCTGTTAGAGATATTCGCCCACAATCCTGTTAGGATCACATGCACACTTTCTTTTTCTCCTTTGAAATATATCATGCATCTCATTGTCAGTGCAAATGATATATTATTCTAAACCGTCTTTTCCCACCTTTTCTCAGAGGATAAATCCAACACTTCCCATCTTATGGAATCATTTCCATTTGCATCTATGTGCATATCACTCTTATTTTCATTTTTCTTTCTTCTTCGGGTCTATATTATGACATGACTTGTCATAATATTAGTGACATATATCTACCTCATTTAGAGTATGTCTTATCAACAAACTATCCTTAACACCAATCATCTTAGGTAGATGATTATGTCGTTCAAAAGGTTTGTTAGAACTCGCCTTCCCAATGACAACTTGGAAGAAGTCATTTTGTGTGTTAGTCAACGAACGAATCTTGTTCTTGTTAGTGTTATTGGTAAAACAATTACATCTTAGGTTGTTAGTCATGTTGTGACCCTCTAGTGTCATTGAATTGCATTACGCATTCACATCCTTGTGTTGCTCAACTCTCTTAGGCTTTCTTCTTCGTGTTCACCCTTTTTGGCACACTTTTATCACATGTCTAACCTCTAGCCTACTTTGATATGCTCACATACCTCATCAAACTCATTTTTTTAGCTATATTCTAACATAGTTTAACCTTTGCATGTCTTGCTATGTATATTTTATCCCTATAATGTTGCTACTATTCTTTTATATATTATATTGCACGAAGCTAACCCTTGATGTAGGAAAAGCCTTTGTAAGAATTTGATCCATGGATCCGCTAGATACTAAGGTAAATAAACAAGGGGATTCAATCACCATAGGGGAGCATTGAGCTAGGGGGAGCTCGGGAGTGTTCGAATACATAGCACGGAGTCTTTCTAATAGTGGTGATAGAAGACTGCACTAGGATGATACAAGCTCGCCTTTTTGGAAAGAAAGGAACGTAGTGTAATAAGGGGGAGTAGCGAGTGAATTCAAGGGAGAGCTCGAGCCAACTACCTTTTTGCTTCGACAAAAGGGGTAGAAGGAAGTGTAAACAGGTAACTTCTACATTTTACAGTGTGTCACGGGGTTTACATATTTGTCATCATCAAAAGGGGGAGATTGTTAGTGCAAACATTACGATATTTAAACTAAACGGTTTCTTCGGTTTTAATAATGACTAACATATAACTTGTAATGCATAACTTAAAATGCACAAGTTACTTGCATCTCAAGTATGCTTCAACAGAGTCGTAGATTTCTATCCCGACGTAAATCACTCAAGGTATGAACAAACTAATTTAATACTTGATAGATGATCAAAGAAATAAATTTTTTGTTCTAAACTTCACATTTTTATAAATGTGACAAAACATATTTTCAAAAATATATTTTACAAATTATTTTTGGATTATAAAGAAATGTTTTATTTGGGAAAATTATTTTAAAAATCCCAAAAGCTATTTTCCCCCCAAAAACAGCTCCAAACATCCCAAATAAACTTTCCCCACTAAAAACAAAAGGAGGAGCGTTTCTGTCCCCCACGGTACCACTAAAGTACCGACAGTACCACCAAATTTAGTTGTACCGTCTGACAATTAGTGGTACCGTCCCTATGTAACGGCTATTTTTCTCTTTGCCTATAAATAGTGGACCATTTTACACTTCCCGCTTGATTTTTTCAGTCAATTTTCTCTGGTCTAATCCCTTCTTATTTAGATCACTTTCTTTGATCATTTAGAGAGTCTTAGTTTGTTTTAGAGTGATCCAATCATCCATTCAAGTGATCACCTTCATTCCTCTTCTAGTGCAAGAGAAGAACACAAAGTATCAAGAAGATGCAAGGTGTTAGAGTCTTTATGTAGTGCACTTGTACTACTTATTAGTTTACTTGATTGTATCTTGATATACATCAAGTGTCATAGTCTTGTTTACTCCTCTAGTGTTGATCATGGAAATCTTGTTGAGATCTTGGAGATCTCTTGTAAGCTTGTGTACTAGTGTGTCTTGATCAATTGGATCAAAGGTAGATCGGTTAGATCAAGTATGGATCATGTGGATCTTGTAGGGTGTGTGATTTGTGAAGATCGGGTAGATCATGAGTAGATTGGGTAGATCGAGTATAGATCATGTGGATCTTGTAGCTTGTGTGAGTTGTGAGGATCGGGTAGATCGTGGTAGATTGGTACTAGCTAAGATTAGTACTCGACATCTAGCTTAGTGTCGGAAAATAATGTAAGCAACGCGGTTTATGTATTTAGGTCTTAAAACACAAGGTTTGTTATGATGGGCCATAAAACGTAACGGGTTTGGTTTGTACCCGAAGAAGAACTCGATATATAGCTTTGTGTCGGAAAATATTGTAAGCAATGTTTTATGGTTTTCTCCGCCGAGAAGGGAGCTTGTTGATTAGTGAAGTAACTCTCAAGTTGGGTACTCGGGGAGTGGAGTAGGGCGAAGAGGAGCTTCATGACCGAACCACTATAAATCGCCATGTCCGGGTTTCCGCTTTCTTTACTTATCTCTTTACAATCATTTTTGCATTTGCCGCTTTACATTTATATTTTGCATTGCATTTATATTTATGTGGTTTGTTGCTTATATTTTGATAGTTGTGTTTGTGTGATGGCATGTTATATTTAAGTATGCCTAAGTTTGTGTTATTGTGACATGCCTTATTTGTTGCATTTTAATATCTCTAGTTCTTGTAATACTAGAGTCGACACTTTTCATATTACATCAAACTTGATTGGTCATTTGATACAAAAGTTTTAAGTTTTAAATGGAAACGTATTCACGCCCCCTCTACGGTTTCCACAGTTTTGTTTTATTGTAATAGTGAACTTTAATCCTTCAGGATTGACGGGCTTATGACAGCCATATTGCTCCCCTTAAAATTGCTTTCCCATCGATTAATGTTTATATGATGTTTTTTTGGTTCGTTTGTGCATTGATAACCTCTGTGTCTAGCAGTGGCTTGTTCGGGGCTGCCATACCTCTTCCCATGATTACTTCACTAGCCTAATAAGTTAGTGAATTAATTCTTAGACATAAGTGATCATTAAGGGTTTACTCGCCTATACTTAAGATCCAACGAGACAGATAAGATTATGATACTCATCATATAAAACTAGCAATAAAACAAGTGACAAGCTACTTAATCATTAGTCAGGCATTCTATCTGTATCTATTATCTATCTGTGTACGTGTTCGCCATTCGTTGTATTCTTTCTCATTAGTTTTATAGCTTTAGTTAATCAAACCAAATCGTGCTAGTCCCTCAGACTAAACCCCCATTTGCGTTAGATTAGGTTGTAAAACTAACTTAGGAATTAAAATACTGATAAGACTAACTAGATATTACGTTCCACTCTTAGTGATCGACACTCTACTTACCACTATCTACATATTGATCAGGTACACTGCTCGTTAGTGTGTGTGTTATAGGATAAGTCGGCTAAATATAAATTTAAAACTTGATAAGGCATAAACACCCTATACTAAAACGTGACACAACACGCATCAGATGTGCATGTTTTATTGGTCATGTTGGTGACACCAAAACCCAGCAGAAATATGGTAGTTAGAGAATGTGTATTGATTATAGGTAGCTTAATAAACAAAATTAAAGACAAATTTCCAATTCCCCTTTATAGAAGAGAGCTGATAGATGAACTGTTAGGTCTAAGGTCTTTTCTAAACTGGATTTGAGATATAGATATCGTCAAATTAGAATGTTTCTATATGACAATGCTAAGACTGCTTTTAAGACGCACCAAGACACTATGAAGTTTTGGTCATGCCATTTGACCAATGCTCCATCTACATTCGAAGCTCTTATGAATGAAGTCTTTAAACCATTTTTGAGAAGGTTTACACTAGTATTCTTTGATGATATTTTGGTGTACAACCCAAAAATGGAGTCATACACAGAACTCTTAAGACTGGTTTATCAAACTATGAGATAACATAAGATAATGGCCAAGCTTAGCAAGTGTGTTTTTGGAGCGCCACAAGTGGAATACTTAGCCCTTTTTTGACAAGAAGTGGCTACTGACCGTGCAAAAATTAATGCTATGAAGGAATGACCTCCAAAGACTTTAAAGAAACTCAAAGGGTTCTTGGGGTCACATGATATTATAGTAGGTTCAACCAAAAATATGCTTTGGTTAGTTATCCTCTTACTAAGTTATTAAAGAAGAATACCTTTGTTTGGAACAATGAGACATTATAAGCTTTTGTCATGTTTAAACATGCTATGATGAGGGCTCTAGTTCTACAATTGCCTAATTATGAAGAAGAATTTGTGGTTGAAACTGATGCTTCAGGGGAGGGAATAGGAGTAGTGTTGCAACAACAAGGTCATCCAGTGGCTTATTTGAGCAAAACACTCTCTCCCAAAAACCAGTTACTGTCTACATATGAAAATGGTTTTTTTAGCTATGCTACAAGCTTTGGATAAATGGAGGGGCTACTTACTTGATTGGCATTTTAAAATCAAGATAGATTAGACCAAAGAATCACAACGATAGATTAGACCAAAGAATCACAACTCTTACTCAAATGAAATGGCTTCCTAAATTTATAGGATTAGACTATGACATCTTGTACAAAAAGGGCAAAGAGACCTATGTTGTTGATGCCTTATCCAGAGTTCAAAGCAGTGCCCAATTGTTGCATATGGTGTTATCAACAATTTCCATTGATGTATAACAAAGAATTGTGGGGAGTTAGACTAATGAAAATGAAATACAAGCCCTTATAGTGAAACTGAAAACTAATGCTGCTTGTGCCAAACACTACACTTGGAATAATGAAATGTTATCTATCATAAACACTAGTTTATCAAGCTATTTTGCTTGAGGTTAATGTGGTACCTCTGTCATATTCCATTTGTACTTAACATTTTTTTTGGTTATATATTTACCGGGGTAAAACCCTTTACCCAAAAAAATTAATGAAATGTTAAGAAGTAAAGCGAAATTAGTGGTGGGAAATGAAAACAGTCAACAAGATTTAATGGAGTATTTTCATGCTAGAACAATGGGTGGCCACTCAGGGGTTAAGGTTCCTACTCATAGAATGTGTGCATTATTATATTGGAAGAAGATGAGGAAACACATTAAGCAGTTTGTTAGGGAATGTTTTGCGTGCCAATTGAATAAAGTACACTTAGCAGCTTCACCTGGTCTTTTGTATCCTTTACGAATCCCTGGAAGAGTTTGGTCATAGATCTCTATGGACTTCATTGATGGCTTGCTTGTGTCTACAGGGAAGACTATTATTATGGTGGTGGTGGACAGGTTAAGTAAGTACAGTCATTTCATTCCTTTGTCCCATCCCTAAACTGTTGTACAAGTGGGTCAAGCTTTCTTAGATAACATCTACAAGTTACATGTCCTCCCAAAAGTCATTGTAAGTGACAAAGATAAGGTATTTTTTAATAGATTTTGGCAAGAGTTGTCCAAGCTGTTAGATGTAAGCCTGCATATGTCCACTGCATATCACCCACAGACTGATGGTCAAACTGAGGTAGTCAATAGGTGTTTGGAATGTTATCTCAAATGTATGACAGCGGAAAGACCAAAAGAATGGGTACAATTGAGAGGATCTATTAACACACTCCTTGTGTTGGTGATACTTTGAGTATATTCTAACTAGCACGCGAAATTTACTAGCTAACACTTAGAAGATTTATTGTATGTGATGTATGAAACAGTAAGTAATGAACAGAGAACAATGTAATGAACAAAATGCTTCAATATTATTAATAATACAGGTGATCAAGTATATCACTAGGGTTTACAACCTTGAAGCTTTTTCACAATGATACGTAAGACTTAGATATCTTATAACCCTAATCTAGGATCTCCTTTTATAGCACAAGGAGTCCTTTACAAGTAAACAATATTCGTATCAATCTAATCATATAAGATATACACAATATCTTTTCTATATTTATCACATTACATGTTTCCTATCAATATTTAATAAGCAGCACAAACTTTGGTGCACTAGCAGTACTAACTGACTTTGTACTGCTAGTGTTATCTTCAGCAGTTGGAACTTTGTATTCGGTCTGTTTGTACTGATAAGGATAATTCCCAACAATCCTCCCTAAACTTATGATTTCTCTCCAAATCACTAAGTTTGGTGAATTTCTCTTATCCTTGATGAAGTGGAGATTCTTCCAAACACCTACCTTCTTCTTAACTCTCTGATAGCTCTTGAGCACTGATCATGAATCGTTTGCAGCAAGTCTTCAAGCCTTGTTGTTCTTTTTTCACATCTTAGTCTTGAAGAGAGCATTACAGTGAGTACTCCTGCTCTCAAAGGATACTCCATCTCAGTCAACATGAAGACATCCACTTTAGCTTGTGTAGAGACATGATGTACATCACTTGAACTATAGTGCTTCCATAAGGTGTTTTGGTTATGTGCTTCAAACCTCCAGTACCTATCACTTGGGTCAGGCTCATAAAGTCTTCTGAAGTGAACCCATAGCTCCTTAGCTTTCACATTTGTTGGCTCATCATCCTTGAACTTGTCTTGTACTAGCCTCCAAAGTGTATCTAAGTCCTCCCTGTCACAAGCTCTGACAAGGTATTCAAAATCCTTGTAAACCCCTGTGATACCACCAACTCTGTTGATCTTCCAAGCATCTCCAAACTCATCAGTGTAGATCTCCTAGCTAACAATTGGATGTCTTGCTTGAATTGGCTCAATGTAGAGAATTTCAGGGTATATGGTGATCATATCATCAAGCTGTTCTTCAGTTAACTTCTCAGCTTGAGTTGATTTATCTTCATTCCTTTGCTTCTTTGTTGTTTCTGACTCAAGATGGAAACCTCTTCTCTTTAAATCTTCAGCCTCCTTTTCAGAGCCCATTGGAATGAAGTAATGTCTCGATCTTCTGAAGGCAGTGTAGTACAAACTCTCAATTTCTTCATGTGATTTCCCTTTGAGCTGGTACATCTTGAAATTTGCTTGATTACACAGAAACCTCTTCGCTCTAGCAATAACTTTAGCTTTTGAAGGCTTTCTCTTCTTCTTTTGACCTTTCTTGATGGAGCTAATCATATCATCAAGAGCTTGGTCATTCTTCATTAATATGAAATCAGCAAGTTGAGCTGATCTCTCTTCTTCTGTGAGGTTCTTATCTGCAAGAAGCTCAATGGATTTAGCTTTCACCACTGGATCAATCTCTATCATCTGCTCAATTTCTTCTTCACTTAGTTGTCCGAAAATTGTAGCTGATGCAATCTGTTCATTCTCCAACCTCTTTGCTTCCATGAAACTTGCAATTTCATCTTCTTCAAGCTTCTTGGCTACTTCAGGATCATAATCCATTTGAGCAGTAACCCTGGCTTTAACTTTCTTTGGTTATACATCTTCTTCAGCTGTCATAGGAGCTTTAACCTTTTCCTTTCTTCTCTTTTCATACTCATCTTCATCATCAGCAGTTCTGTCTTTAAATACAATAGCAGTACCTTGTTGATGTACACTAGCAGTACCTTCTGGACTTGGAACTGGTAGACTTGCAGCCGTGTCTTGTATATCCTTGAGAGCTTCTAAGTCAACAATCTTTGTGTCATCGTTATGAAGAACCTCCTCAGTGTCTTGCTGTTGAAGCTCTTCAGTTTGTTGATCATCATCACCCAAATCCATATCTTCATTACCTGATTCATCAAAATTAATTCTCCTCCCCTCAGTTTGTAAACTTGTTTTCCTCCCCTGTTTGGGAGAATCTCCATAATCATCACCATCTGAATCTTTATCATCTTCTGAGGTTGATGAAGAATCCACAATCTTAGCTCTCCTCTTGCCCTTGAGTTGCTTGACTTCTTGTTGAAGTTTCTTGACTTTTTCCACCAATGCTGTGTAGACCTTCTTGTGAATCTCCTTTGTCTTTGTCAAATCAGCTTCAAATGTGGCAACCTTATTTGAGAGTGAGGTACACAAGTCCATCAATTCATTAAAGTTAAGACTGCCCTCAGCACTTCCAGCTGTGTAACCTGCTGTGAGAGGTGCATCATGGGAAAAAGGCTCAGTTTCTTCTCTAGTGGGACTAGAGAGTACTCCTAAACCACCCATATCAACTGTGTGGCTTGGTATTCCACCACTTGTTCCTAAACCATGAGGTTCAGGCATAGTGAATGTTGCCATAGGATGAGCTGTGTTTTTGTTTCTCCTCCTATATGTGTGAGTAACAATGGGGGTGTGAGATGTTGATGGAACAACAATGGGTATGTTTTGAGGATCAGTTGGGCTTACTGACCCTGCACCTTGTACCTGTTCAAGAAAAGCAAGCATTGCAGGAGATAAAGGTTTTTCTTCCCCTTTCCACCCTTGAGTTTTAATAGTCATATTTTGGAAAACCTTTTGTTGCAAACAAGGAGTGGGAAAAGTGCTTTTATGGGAAAGTAAAACACTTTGTTTTGCTTTTAAAACCAACTGTGTAAATCTTGGGTACATTAAAAATTTTGTTAGAGATTTCACATTCTTCACCATATTTTCAAAAATCATTTTTGAAAAGTTATACTTTTGATTTTTAGACAAACACACAAGAGCAATAGCAATATTACTACTGAATTGCTCCCATGAGGATCTTTTGGGACTTAAGCAGTGAAGAAGGGCGTGAATAAGAAACCTCTACTGAGGTGAGAAACATCCTTTATTAAAAGTTAAACGACCATTGGATGTATCATAACCTATTTGAGAAATACCATTTAAAATTTCTGTGTTAGGCATATCTATGATACTATCTGAGTCATCCAATCGAAGATGCCTTCTCAAGGATTTCTCAGTAACATAGATTGTTTGCCCATCCACATCTGCACTTAGTACAGGGATAGGTTCATCCTCATCATCATCAACTGTTATGGCAGTTGCAGTTTGCCAAAACTGTTTGATTTGAGAGGAATAGAGAGTGGGACTTACTGTTAAGGCATACCTAAAGTAGGAGTGGTTGAGACAGTCCACAATTTTCCAAAACTTTGGTCCATCCTTCTCCTCTGTTTTCTCAAGAAAAGCCACCTCGTTGTGTTGATCAGGAAAAAGTAATCCAACCATATTAAAAGTTATGTTAACAAGCAAGAATATGATTGGATTTAAGTGAATTAAAGATGTATGATAGCCAATTGAGATTTAAGTTGATACTGCTAGGGTTTAAGAGTTTAACGCAAGAGAGAATTATCTTTTAGAAACTAGTTATCTTTGGTAAAAGAATAATGTAAATATATAAAGAGATAATTCTCATTAATTCAACCCTATAAGTTTGGTAACAAAAGGTTTTTACCCGACGGCTATAATTAAAAATCTGTTACTGACACAACAGTTGTAATGGCTAGATCAGCAGTACAAATTTTACACTATCAGTACTAACTTTGAACTAGCAGTACAAACTTTCTCAAAAAAATTCAAGAGCAGTAGAAACACAAAATATGTTTAAAATAGACTGTTCAAACATAGTTTTTAGCAAACTATCAGCTATCAACGGATTTGATTTGTCTTTAACATTAGCTGTTTGCTATGGACTAGCCAACTCTTCACTGTGAGATATGGTGAGTTGATAATCATATAGTTTTTGGTAAACTATCAACCATAAACGGATTTGTTAAGTCTTTACCAAGAGCCGTTTGCTTTGGACTAGATGGTTCTTATGTGGGTGAGACATGGTGAACCAATAACCATTTGTTGTGTGATCAGCAACACACTTTTCCAATCCAAAGCACACCATATAGAATGTAAGTCAAAATATCTTTTCTTGCCTGCAAATGTTAGTCCAAAACGAAGAAAAATACACACAAAGTATTTTCCTTTTATAACAATTAAGTATAAGACTAATCAATGCATAATGTCAAAAGCAACTAAACTTTTGGAGCCCAAGCCATTACTGACTTGATTCTACCTCTTTCATCAATAAAAGTATGTTTCTTTAAAACCATAGATGCTTTGTCACCTTTTATTGGTCTCCAAACCCATTGTGCTGTAGTTTCACAGCATTTTCCAATTTACCCTTAACAGCTTGCAATTGCCTAGCAGTAGGAACCTTTGGCCTAGCAGTAGGAACTGTTGGCTCAGCAGTTGCTACTTTAGGCACCCATTTTTTATCATGCCCTGCTGTTTTCTTGAAAAAGGATTTATTAACTGTTTGAGCTTGCTTATTATTTGAAAAACTTGGTTTTGCTCTTGTAACAGTTGGCTTTTGATACACAGCTTTGTTTGGTCTAATAGTGGAAAGTGGTTTTGTGCCAGACTTTAACATAACTGCTCTGGGTATCATTTTAGCATTAGAGCGAGTTTGATATGAGACATTTTTCTTCACTCTAGCTTATTTGTTCCCATATACCCTTGTATCCCTTGAAGTCACCTTTTTTCATGGGTTATTATCACAATATGCAGCAAAATGGTCAAAACTTCCACATACAAAATATGTCTTGTTCTGCATAACAAAATCACTACCTAGTTGTTGAGATTTCATGTTATTCCAATTTTTTTGGTTACCTCTAGGTGTTGACCTGTACATCTCTCCATATCTAACATTATTCCTAATTGGTTTCTTATTTTCTTGTTTAACCACCTTAGGAACATTTTGAATCTCTACCTTAACCTTAGGCTTAGCTTTAGGCACAAATTTAACAAAAGAAGTGTTATTTGAATTTTCAAACAATTCATCAGTTTGTTTATCATTAGTGTTCTCTTGTACCTTAGGACCATAACCTGGAAATTCAGGTTCCTTAAACTCATCTAAACATGTATGAGCTAAGTTAATGCCTGGAGGTTCAAACATTCCTCTATGAGGAGGTGCAACAACATTATATCCTAGGCTTGATTTAGCTTTGTGTACTACTTGAGATTCAATTATCTTTTGTACAACTTTTGATGTGTACTCAAGTGTGTCTACACTCAACTGAATATTTTCCTTTTGCTCTGGTAATCTTTCTAAATCATCTTTAAGCATATTGATTAGAGCATCTCTGTTTTCTAAATCTCTTTTTAAGCCAGCTCTATCATCAGTGAAAATAGGCTCATTTTGTCTATAAAAAGCAAGTTGTTCTTCTAAGACACCTAATCCTCTTTTATGATTTTGCAGATTATAGTGAGTGTCATTAAGCTCAACTCTTTGACTATCATATTTAGCCTTAAGTGTTTCTAATTCTTTTAATGCAGCACAAGATTTCGAACAGCCATTAACATATACCTCAGAGTCAGAGAAGGCCATCAGTGCAATCTCATTGTGTGCTTCCTCTTCTTCCATGAAGCTCCATCAATAGCTAACATAGCCTTAGAAGAAGGGTCTTGTACTATCACTTCCTTCAGATTACTCTTCTTGTAACCATCTCTATTTTGTTGTCTTGGACTTATGCATTCTCTAGCAAAGTGTCCTCTCTTTCCACAGTTGTAGCACTCCACCTTGGACTTGTCATAGCCAGCAAGATCTCCTGAGTTAAAAGTGATCTTCTTACCTGTCCTTTGATAGTACTTCTTGGCTCTTATACTTATCAAAGCTAACTGCCATTTTATGTCCATTGTTTCCAAATCATCATCATGTATTTGAAGCAAGTCATTATTGTAAATGTTGGCATCATCAGCTTTACTAGCTACAAAAGCATAGATAGTATCATCACTTAAGCCAGCACTGCTCAGTTGTGAACCAGCTGTACTAATTTTAGTACTAGCAGTACTAACTCTAGGGTTAGCAGTACAAACATAAGTGAGATCATCTTCATCATCTGAATTGCAATCTTTTGTAGATGATAAGAATGCCATGTTTCCAGATCCTGTGCTTGTACTTTGATGAGACGAAAAATGTTACGTTTTTAGGGGTCAGTTTGAGTCCTAATTCGTATATTATTGGATCAGATTTCACCCAAAGTCGTTTCTTTTCTCATTTTAGGTACTTTTGAGGAGAAAATCACAAAAGAAGCATTTTCGGGCGTTTTCGGAGTGAAAAAGTGCGGAAAACAACAAAATCTCAAAAGACCCTAAAGTGCACAGAAGGTGACGGCGTCACAAGCTTCAACGTGACGACGTCAGGAACAAATGAAGTGAAGAAATTGGAAGTTACTCATGACGGGCCAGAGAGTTTTTGGCCTAGTTTGGTGACGGCGTCAGGGAAGGCCGTCAGATCTGGAACAAGGCGGCGTGACGACGTCAAGAAGGCCATCACAAAACCCTAATCGTCGGCGTGACGGCGTCACACCTTGGGCTGACGCCGTCAGCCCGTATTATCTATATATATAGGACGATTTTTATTGTTTTAAAAGAGGAACTTGGTGGAGAACTTAAGGGTTAAACCCTAGCTCGTGTATCACAGACCTTAGAGGGTACTTTTACCCCTCTAACTTGCATGTTTAATCTAAGATAAGTCTTCATTCAATCCATACAATATGTCTATGTGTTGTATGATTTATGTTTGTGCTTTTCTTTCCTTTAACATGCTAGGCTAAATTAACTTGTGTTTGCTTAGATCTAATGAAACCTAACTATTGATTATCATGTGATGTGTATGTTGTGATTGTGATTTGGATGAATGTTTCATCTACGTTAGACTTAAGAAAACTGGCTAACCTCCTATACGGTAACAAGCTTGAACGTCTTAGGAAACGTGAATCGTATGTGCGTTAATCGATTTTAAGGTAGTATTTCATGCGTAGGTTGCTATCGGTGAGCTTATGATAGGATACTTGACGTATCGTCATAGAGTGAGGTAGGAGCTTATAGAGTTAGGGAATTGAACGCACTCCCTACGACTTGTTAGGAATACACCCG
Source organism: Artemisia annua (assembly GCA_014162995.1). Taxonomy (NCBI): domain Eukaryota; kingdom Viridiplantae; phylum Streptophyta; class Magnoliopsida; order Asterales; family Asteraceae; genus Artemisia; species Artemisia annua. Next base: position 80,144 of record LBNU01007301.1, read on the forward strand.
TCATCCACGCAAACTCAACATACTAATTACATGGTAAAAGATAGTTAGGGAGTAATGAAATCTAAGTAAACACTACTTTCCCCACCATTGTTTTCTCAAAACTTTAATTTAATTGCATAAGTAGATAACTTGGGTTAGTTGACTAGCAACTAATTCCGCCCACTCCTTCAAAACCGAGATTTTACTGCTTTCAAAAAAACATAAAAATACAAAAATAATCATCCTCCACCCTTAGACCTTAATTAGAGTAGTCTTTAACCTAACGAACACTATTCCCTGTGAGAGAACGATCAATCCCCCGGTACTTGCCACTACACTATACTACATCGGTCAGGTACACTGCCTGGTGGGGATTGTAAGCCTCTTGAGATCCCTTAAGAGGTAAAACAAAGTGCGTAAGCAATCCCACGCGCATCAAGTTTTTGGCGCCGCTGCCGGGGAATAGTTATTGTTTAGGTTAATTTTTATTTTTAATTAGGTCTACTCACTAGACTCCTTTCTAGTGAGATTTTATTTTATTTTTCTAGGATCTCTTTAGTCTATCTTTTTCTTCGTGTTTTTGTTCGTAACCATTACCATCCGACATCATGGAAGGTGGTAATCTTCTCGACCCAAACAACCAAAACTTTCCCAACCCACCTCCTAGAGCCCGCACTTTAGGAGAGTACTCCCGACCTAGCCATCAAGGCTATCGAAACACCATTGAGCTCAACCAAGGAGCCAATGTGACACCCTTGAGATCCGACACCATCCGGTTGGTGCAAAGCGGATGCGCATTCCATGGGCTTCGTTCCGAAGACCCAAATCAACACCTTAAGGACTTCCTCAAAATCGTAGATTCCATAGACCTTAGTGTTGACACCCGAGAGGCCACCCGACTACGCCTATTCCAATTCTCTCTACGTGACCAAGCTAGTCAATGGCTTGAGCGCTTACCCGCAGGATCCATCACCACTTGGGACGACCTAACCACCCTCTTCCTTGCCCAATTTTTCCCACCGGGGAGAACTAGCAAACTTAGGAGCGACATCTTGATGTTCCAACAACATCAAGGCGAAACCCTTTATGAGGCATGGAGCCGATTCAAAGACCTACTTCACAAAGTCCCTCACCACGGCATAGAACTTTGGCTCCAAGTCCAAATATTCTATGACCACATCAACCCCTCCACAAAGCGAACCATTGACCAAGCGGCCGGTGGTAAGCTACGTGATAAAAGTGCGGAGGAATCATGGGAACTCATAGAAGATCTTGCTCTCTATGACAACGAAAGTTGGAACGATCCCCGTGATTTGAACAAAACGGTTAAGGCAATATCTTTGCCTTTAAACAATTCGAGCACTCCCGATCGTAGGATCACGGAACTTGAGGGTCAAGTCGAACATCTCATGAAATCCTGCGAACCTCCTAAACCCTCTAGTCAAGAACACGCAAGAACCCTCACGCGAGCTTTCGTAGACTACGTGTCCTCCCAAAATGGAGAGTCCGGCGATAGGTGGGCAACTCCAAGACAAGGACCTCGGAACTTCAAAGAAGCTTATGAGGCATGGAAGGACAAACCCAATTTCAGCTGGAGCCAAACTCGCAGCGTATCTTTCGGTGACCCGCAGCCATTCGCTCAACCTCAACACTCAACTCTCCAATATCAAGAAGAAGTGGTGCGTAATTTCATGTCATCTCAAGAAGCTAAATTGTCTAAACTTGAAGCTCAATTTAGACAACAACAAGTAGAGATGAACAATAAAATTGACAACCTCCTGAAAGTTGCTCACGCTCAATTCGCTACCGCTCCGATTGAAGAGGTCAAGTCGATTTCAGCGGCCCCACCTTATGGCCAGACCTACCCCCCATTAAAATCAAGCATCCCAGCAAGCTTTTCAAATCTAGTTCACCTAGAAACAAGACAACAACGGGTCACTCGCCCTCTGGCCCTGTCCACTTTGTCAATATTGTCACTATTACATCCAAACCCAACCCAACCGACGACAGTCAGTCAACCCTGGAAGAAAAGGCCAACGATGATGAAGTGGCAAAAGAGGAACCCAATGAGCTGGGAACTCAATCGACGACCTCTGGAATTCCAAAGGAAGGGGATGAGTTGAAGGGGGAAGATGAAGCACCCGCGAAGTCCTTGGGCTCACCGAGCAAAGATCCTAGAGAGGAGCTCGAAAAGGACACAGCTAAGACATCAAAAGAGCTCGAGGAGGAAATGGAAGATGATACTCCTAAGACCTTCGAGATATCCTGTACTACTAGGAAAAAGTTCATAGGAAATGCTTGCATAAATCCTGACTTCCCAATAAATGTGATATCCCTTTCTCTTTGCAACGAAGCGTTTCCTCAACAAGTTACCTACGAAGGGCTCAATATGGTCAGAACAATAAAAAAAGGCGCCAATTGAGATAGGGAGGTTTATCTTTGACATCGAGTTGACCGTATTCAATGATATGAGCGAAATCACTGGCCCCGCCTTAACTAAGGTGACGGCGTCACAAGCTCCAACGTGACGACGTCAGGAATAAATGAAGTGAAGAATTGGAAGTTACTCATGACGGGCCAGAGAGTTTTTAGCCTATTTTGGTGACGGCGTCAGGGAAGGCCGTCAGATCTGGAACAAGGCGGCGTGACGACGTCAAGAAGGCCATCACAAAACCCTAATCGTCGGTGTGACGGCGTCACACCTTGGGCTGACGCCGTTAGCCCGTATTATCTATATATATAGAACGATTTTTATTATTTTTAGGGGAGGAACTTGGTGGAGAACTTAAGGGTTAAACCCTAGCTCGTGTATCACAGACCTTAGAGGGTACTTTTACCCCTCTAACTTGCATGTTTAATCTAAGATAAGTCTTCATTCAATCCAAACAATATGTCTATGTGTTGTATGATTTATGTTTGTGCTTTTCTTTCCTTTAACATGCTAGGCTAAATTAACTTGTGTTTGCTTAGATCTAATGAAACCTAACTATTGATTATCATGTGATGTGTATGTTGTGATTGTGATTTGGATGAATGTTTCATCTACGTTAGACTTAAGAAAACTGGCTAACCTCCCATACGGTAACAAGCTTGAACGTCTTAGGAAAC
>LBNU01007302.1:14481-27820 GCA_014162995.1 Artemisia annua
AATCCCCCCCAAAACTAAGATTTGTCGTGTCTCACGCAATGGGATTCAATCATTTAGGATACAATAAAATTTCCATAACTCTTTTTACTTAACTTTGAAAGTAGCAAAAAATGTTCGAAAGAGATACGAAACCATTTATTCCCCTTGAAGCCCCCGTTTTTACCATTTTTCTATATTTCTCCATTTATTATACTATGACTTATGAACTTTAAGCCAACTTTATTCACCGTGACGGTGTATCGACTTTCCATTATCTTGGCGATAAATTATTAGGTTCATCGAGTAAAGAAACACCCAATTCATGAGAATAGTGACCAAAAGATAAAATTCGTCATCGCTTGATTTTTCACAAGTTCCCAAACTAAGCTTATGAACGAGATCACCATTTATTTAATAAAGTTAGATGTCAATACTACTCCATCGTAGTTACTTGTGTAACAAACCCCTTGTTCCCCCAATCTTAGTGGTAATCTAGAATTTTTTAATTTAAAGTTGAGAATGAATTACTTCAATCAATATTCTCGTTCCAATATGAATTCAGTCCGATAAAGATACCAAGGAATTAAACCTAAATAGTTAGTCATCTTCTCTTAAGAAGGTTTGCACGAAAAATGAGGTCCCACATCAAGGATATTTGGAATTATTACATAGATTTGGAATACAACACATCAGACATAAGTTGGCGAGTAGCATTTCACGTGGCACCTCATGCCGTCCGATCTAGGATCGTCCACATGCACCTCACGCCGGCGACCGAAACTTTAGCTTAACACTTAAGCTCCAATAATCCATAAAATCTCAACATAAATCCTTATTCTTTTCCTTTTGATTTTTCCACTTTTTCACTTATTTTCTTTCTTTTTCTTGGCCTTAGTAACTTTTCAACCTCCCGAACCCTTCACGGTTTCAATCCAAGACCGTACCGCCAACTGCTAGGGTTAGAATGTAGGATCAAGGTGATCTCAATAAAACGAAGTCTCAAAAAGCACTTTTAGCTTTATGAATACGCGGGGGCTTTAGGGGTAGGCTCGAAACCTCAATTCGTACCTACGGGCGACAACAACGAAATACAAATTAATAAGCAACTCGAGACAATGCATGTATCCTTGATGTGTACCCATTTTTCAAAGCAAAGATTCTCTTAAGAAAGATAAAGAACTAAATTTTCGTCAAAACCGAAATATCTTAATTATTATAACCAAGATATTGGGTGAAACAAGCTAATGGGAAGAAAAAGCCACAAGTACCTTTGATGGAGCTTTAATAGAGAACCAAACTACTCCACGTTATGGCATCTAACTTCCAAATAAACACTATCATGCTTCTCGCTCTTCCTTTTTTTAAAGTTCTCCCAATAATGAGTAAAACTCGCGAAATACTTTAGCCGATAATAAGCCACGGCATATTTAAGTCCAAATACGGAAACTTGCAAACTCTAATAAAAGAATTCGCATTTTAATGCTCGCTTTTGTAAAAGACTAGCGAAAAGCTTTTAAGCTGCGCCATATATAAAGTAATGTACGGACTTGCAGATTCTAAAAGAAGAATTCGCTTTTTTATACCTTTTGTAACAAAACACAGCAGCAAGCTAATATGATCTATCATTTGGTAAGGGAACAAGCCTAGGCTCAACCACGCCTCAAGTCAAAATATTATCACTCTCAACCAACAGAAGAAAGTCGACACGGTGTCAAACAACTTATTCGAACTTTATTCTATTTTTTCACAGCTTTTCAACATTTATTTTTTCACAATTATTCATTTTTAATTTTTTTAATATTTTTGAGGAAAAACGAGGTGGCGTGAGTAACGACACAAAATGAAAGTGCAAGCAAATCAAATCGAAGATTGACCCCCCAAACTAAAAAAAGAAACATTGTCCTCAATGTTTTGAAAAGGTATAGGGTAATCCTAACATAAGTCTAGGGCCGTTTATTAATTATGCAGATACGTTGTCGATAAGATTTAGGATATATCGCGAATTTCCCAAGCATGAAAATGAGACTCGAGTGAGATGAGACAAACAACGAGCACGAGAGTCTTCATTAATCGGGAAATTCCATGGAACAAAAACACAAATAACCACGAAACCAAGAATGGAAGAGGTCAGCCCCTCCCTCACGTTATTGGTTAGAAATAAGAAGAAGATAGAATGATAAGCAATGGGGTGCCTCCACGAAGCGCTTGTTTTTGGTCACCGAGTCACAAAAGCTTGCTGCGATCCCTTGAATTCAATGTCCTTTGAGGAAAGTTCTGGAGATCCGGGAACTTACCATAGGCCTTGGTGACGTCCCCTCCGAATAATGGCTTGAGTCGGTGGAACCGTTCACCTTAAAATTTGGACCATCATTTTGAGCTAAACTCAACGGTGCCTAAAGGGAAACTTGGGTGATGGTAAACGGTCGGACCTACGGTTTTTAACTTGCAACGTCCCGAGTTGTGGTCGTTTACTATAAATGTGCCTGGTTTCTATTTTCGTAATACCCCCAGCACTGTAGCTGCCATATTTGAGTTGGGGGTGTTACAGTTGTAGTCAACGCGAACCATAAACACGAACGGTGTAATTTACTCTTTTATATATATGTGACGGTTATTTCTAGATTATTGTTAGCTTTGATGTTAGTATTCTTTTTTCTTCTCGTTATTATTTACGTTAATATTTTTCGTGTTTCATGTTACCATTTAATAGACCGTTTAAACTTTTTTCTATTTTTTATCATTTAAATGTATCTTCAACACACGGCTCACACACAACGAACTAACAAATTTATTTCTTTCTTTTCAAACCTTTCGGGACTAAACCACGACAAAGGAAAGAGTTGGGTGTTTGTCACCTCAGGCCTCCCTACGAGAAAGGGAAAAAAGGAGGGGGCCATTTGAGTCTTCCGACCTTTTGGCCAACTAATCCATAGGGTTTGAACCCACCGTCATACATACTCAAACCAGGTAAAGCCTTCCCTTTTCTGGAGGTTAGCGTGGCAACTTCAGAGTTGTTTGTGGACATAAATTAATAGTTGTGTGTTAGGATCGAACTCGAGATCACGGGATTGCACACATTACGTGTAAAGAGTAAATGAATAATAATTATTTATAAAATGTTATATTTAATTATTAGATGTTGGCCTCAACGTTGGATCTTTATTGGTCTAACGTACAAGTCACAATATACCAAAATATACACGATGTGCTTTTAAAATGCTTTTTATTAATCAAAATATTAATAATGTCATCAAGTTATAATTCTACAGATTCTAATCTATTTATAAATAATGAAAAGGTGTGTTGTGAAGCGTTGTGATGCTTCATTTGTGTTGGTTCGATCCAACAGATGTGATGCTTCAAAAATAACTGTCATTTGGCAGTTATTTGGAAAGTTGACTTTTTAATATAGTTGACTTTGACTTCGGGTTTGACCCTTTAAATGGGTAAAAGCAGGTAAGATGGGTAAGAGTGGGATTAACCCAATATTCTCCCCCTTAATCACAATCTTCATCTCCTAGATCTTTGACTCCAATAAGGTGTCTCATTGTTAGAAATTTGATCTTCGGTAGTGCCTTTGTGAGTATGTCAGCTTTCTGATATTCTCCGCTGATGAATTCAACTTGTAAGTCTTCTCTTTCAACGCATTCTCGTATGAAGTGGTACTTCGTGTCAATGTGTTTACTTCTCCCGTGAAAAACAGGATTCTTCATTAGTTCTATAGCTGATTTGTTATCAACCATAATAGTCACATTTTCTTCCTTCGAGTGTGTAAGCCTGCTTAGTAGTCTTTTCAACCATAATGCTTGTGTTGCTGCTGCAGTTGCTGCAATAAATTCAGATGATGATAAAGCTACAGTGGCTTGCTTCTGTGTGCTCCAGCTAATTGGTGAATCACCATAATAGAAAATGATTCCAATAGTTCCTTTGCCTTCATGAGTGTTAACTCCATAACTACTGTCGCTAAAGCCTTGTATTTTGTTTCCTCCATTATGTTTGTAGGTGATACCGTAGTTCTTTGTTCCCTTAACATAACGTAGTACTTGTCTTATTGCTTTCATGTGCTGCTCTTTTGGTTCCTGCATAAAACGGCTAAGTAATCCAATGGGATAACTTAAGTCAGGTCTTGTGTGAAGCAGATATCGTAGACATCCAATTAAGCTTCTATATTCAGTTGGGTTGACCATTGTTCCTTCAGTATTCTTTGTCAATCTTGTGCCTGGATCCATAGGTATTAGGGTTTCATTGCAGTCTGACATTCCAACTTCCTTTAGAATCTTGGTTGCGTAAGCAGATTGCTTTATTGATATGTCACCTCCAGTTTGTGTGACTTCTATCCCTAGATAGTAAGCTAATAATCCAAGGTCACTCATTTCAAATTTGTCTTCCATTTGAGCTTTGAATTTGTCGATCTCTTCTTTTGGTGTGCCAGTGATGATTAGATCATCAACATATACTCCTACTAGTAAAATTGAGTCCTTTGTGGCTTTTGTGTAGATCGCTTGTTCTAATGCACATTTCTTGAAATCTAAGGACTTCAAGGTGTTGTCCAGTTTTATGTTCCATGCACGTGGTGCTTGTCTTAGTCCATATAGTGCTTTAATAAGCCTATAGACTTTACCAGAATTTCCTTGTTTTATGAAACCTTCCGGTTGTGAAACATAAACTTCTTCTTTTAAATCTCCATGCAGAAATGCAGATTTTACATCAAGGTGATGTACTTCCCATTTGTTATTGGCAGCTATGGCAAGTAATAATCTTATAGTTTCCATCCTTGCTACAGGTGCGAAAACTTCCTCAAAATCTATGCCATGCTCTTGTATGTAGCCTTTTGCTACTAGTCTTGCTTTATGCTTGACTATGTTTCCATTAGCATCTTTCTTTGTCTTAAATACCCATTTTAAGCCAATTGCTTTATGTCCTTTGGGTAAAGTGGTTAGTTCCCATGTGTTATTTCTATTGATAGAATCTAACTCCACTTTCATTGCTTCAATCCATTTTTGATCGGATGATGCTTCCTTATAATTCTTAGGTTCATCTTCAACAAGTAATAATCTCTCAGTGTTTTCAAGTAAATCATTTATTGTTCTAAATCCTCTTACAGGCGAGTGATCATATCGTGAGTGTGAAGCTATGGTTGATATTGAACCACTATCACTCTGATAGGTTGATTGTATTGAATTGATTGGTGTATTTTGAGAGTTTATTCGTGATGAAATGGTTGATGGTGTGTGAAGTGTTTGTGATTGTGAGGGTGAGCTTGTTGTTGATCTTGTATAATCATCATCATTGTGAAAATCATTGTCTTCATCATTTGGTTGGATATCTAGATCATGGTGTTCATCTGTGGTTTCTAGATTTTCTATCCTGAAGTCAATCCATCCAGGTTCGCTATTAGTATGTTCACTCATGTAATACTTCCAATCCCATGCTTCATCCTCTTTAAACTTCACGTCTCTACTAACACATACTCTTTGTGTTGTTGGATCAGATAATCTATAAGCTTTTGATCCTTGTTTATTGCCTAAGTATACCATCTTGTTACTTCTATCATCAAGCTTTGTTAACCTTTGTGATGGTACCTTTGCATATGCTATACAGCCAAATACTCTTAGATGTTCTAGGTTTGGCTTTCTTCCTTTAATAGCTTCATATGGAGTAATATCTTGTAGTGCTTTTGTAGGAACATTATTTAAGATGTATATTGCATGTCTAACTGCTTCAGCCCAAAAATCTTGTGGCATGTTAGTTGCTTTCATCATACATCTAGTTGTAGACATAATTGTCCTATTCCTTCGTTCAACTACTCCGTTTTGTTGTGGTGAATAAGGAGCGGTAAGTTGTCGTGATATGCCATTGTCTTTGCAATATTGTATGAATTCATTTGATGTGAATTCTCCTCCACGATCGGTTCTAAACATCTTTAATGTTGTCCTTAACTCCTTTTCTATTGTGTTCTTGTATTCCTTGAAAGTATCAAATGCCTGATCTTTCGATTCTAGGAAATATGCCCACATATATCTTGAATAATCATCGACTAACAAGAATATATATCTCTTTCCAGATGGTGTTGGTGGTGTGATTGGTCCACATAAATCTCCATGTATTAAGTCTAAGGGTGATGTTGATCTGGTTTTGGCTTTCTTTGGAAATGGTGCTCTACTATGTTTACCAACTAAACAAACATCACAGATTTGTGTTGTTGGTTTAATTGAAGGTATGCCTTGAACTAACTCCCTTTGAGTCATAGATTTTAATGATTCAAAGTTGAGATGTCCTAGTCTTGCGTGCCATAACCAAGTGCTATCTTTTAAGTTTGCTAGTAAGCAAACAGGTGTGTCTATTCTCAGACTTGCTTTGTATAGACGGTTTCCTTGCCTAGTTACTTTTATGAAGATTTTGTCGTCCATGTCATAAAGTCGTAGTTCATTATCTTCCATTACAACTTTACAACCTATTTCGGTGAATTGACCAAGGCTCAATAAATTGCTTTTTAAGCTTGGGATGTAATAGACGTGTGAAATGATTCTTTGTTTTTCATCATCACATTCTATTAAGATTGACCCTTTGCCTTTGATCTCTATATGTGATCCATCTCCGAATTTCACTTTACCACTAACTTTCTCATCTAATTCCTTGAAGTGTTCTCTCACTCCGGTCATATGGTTACTAGCTCCGTTGTCTAAATACCATAGACTATCTAAATTTGTCTCTTGTGTTTCTACTTCTTCGTGTAGTGAGACATTTTGGTCTTCAACTTCTTTTACAAGTGGATCTTCTAAAATTGCCATTAATAAGGTAGGTTCTAAGTCCTCCTCGACAAGATTAGATTGCATGTTAGTGTTTGTCTTGGCATAACACTTATTTGCAAGATGTCCTTTCTTGTTGCATTTGTAACAAGTTACATTGCTAAGATCATAATTTGATCCTTTGAAGTTGTTATGAGGTTTTTCACCTTCTTTCTTTTCTCCTCTAAATTTCTCGTGGTTTTTATTGTGTGAGAATTTATTTCTCCCATTACCACGACCTCTAAAATGTTTTCCTCTACCATCATGTCGTGTGAACATCAATTTTTCTTGATTGTTCTCCTGTTTCCCTTTCTTAAACTTAATCCTTTCTTCATAGGTCTTAAGTCTACCAATTGCTTCTTCAAATGTCATAGTGTTTAGATCGGAATATTGTTCTATAGATGCTACTATTTGCAAATACCTATCGGGTACAGCATTTAGTAATTTCCTCACTAAATTTTGGTCTTTTATTTCATGTCCTAGACTAGCGGCTTTGTTTACAAGAGTTGTTAGTTTTCCTGTAAAGGTATCGATGGTTTCATCTTCCTTCATGTGTAGTAATTCAAGTTCAGATCTTAATGTTTGAAGTCTGGCTTGTTGTACTTTTTCTTCGCCTAAGTGTCTAGCCTTTAAAGCCTCCCATATTGCTTTTGGGGTTTTATGCTTTGTTATTTGAAGTAATTGATCTTCGGGTAAGGATTGGTAAAGGTATGCAATAGCAGTTTTCTCCTTTTTCTTATCGGGTTGTGTTGAGTCTAATGGCTCTATTGTTTCCCATAACCCATTTGCTTCTAGAATAATTTGCATTCGAATTGCCCATAATGAGTAATTCGCGGGTTTTAACATCGGGCATTGGAATTGAGGGTTAGTGTTAGGTATACTAGCCTCCTTCTTTCCACTATCTCCACCGTCTTTAGTCATTTCTTAATATTAATGACAAGGTAATCTCCTAAAATTCTAACACGGGATGTGTTAAGAATAAAGTGCGCGCTTTTAATGTTTTGTGTCTAATGTGACAATCAAAACCTATAGGATTAGTTAAATATACTATCCTCGGAGATTATAAATTCAAATTGAATATACCTAAGGTTAATTACTCCTTAAAAGTTATTCCTAAAATATAATAAACAGTGTATTTTCACTAGGTTATTATAAAAATAAAATGATAAGATACTTATGATATATGTAGTAACTTATCTAAAATCTAACCTATACTAGTTCTTTTAAGTATAAGTAAAAAATAAAGGGTTGGTTTTGAAAAAAAATAAAACCTTGTGGGTTAAAATTAAACCCCGGTGTTCCCTTTTTTGTTCTCTCGGTGTGCCCTAGGCTTTTCTATCCGCCTCTTTTTTCTTTGTTATCTCTTTGAGAGATAAAAATGGTCTCTGCTCCTCTTTGTGGTGAGACCGTTGACTGCTATGCTTTCTGATGGTTGACCGCCTGATAATATGGCTTTGGTTAACCTTCTTCTTCACGGGTATTCGGTGTCTCTCGTTTATTTCGAGCCCCGTTAATCCTTCGTGGATTCGTTCCTCCGTGTACAAAAATGAATCAAGATGATTCAAGTGAAAAGGGTATTGATTCTAGATACAACAGGTGTGTTTGTTCCTTAATTTGAATCAATTTTATGTTTCCCTTTTTCTTTGATGACCCTTGTGTTAATTCGATGGTATGGGTTCTTGTTTCTGAATCGATGTAAGGTTTTGTTTGATTAAATGTCAAAACCTTTGTTCCCTTTGATGATTTCTAATCTCGGTAAAAAGAATCCGAATGAAAAAAAATGCAAGATGATTGAAAAATTGCCTATTCTTAGTTGCCGGTAATTAATTACGAGGCGGCTATGAATTATGGACATTTTCAGAATCAGAAAAATGATTATGCGTTTTGATTTGTGGTTCGGATATAGTTTTGCAAAAAAATTTTTTACCGTTTCTGGGAATATTGTTTCTTCCTCGATTCAGGGCAAAATACTAACCCTTGGTATATGAAGATTTGGTTAGAAGAATCCAAACCGCTCTGATACCAATTTTTGGCCTCAACGTTGGATCTTTATTGGTCTAACGTGGTCACAATATACCAAAGTACAAAATGCTTAAGAATTGCTTTTGTATTAATCAAAAGATAATATGTCATCAAGTAAAAATATGTTACAGAATCTAATCTATATATAAAGAATGAAAGGTTGCGAATGAAAAAGGTGTGATGGTTCGAATGGGTATGACCATTCGAAATGGTTGTATCGCTTCCTTTTTTATAACTGTCAAATGGCAGTTATTTCCTGAGAGTTGACTTTTTAATGTTGACCTTTGACTTTCGGGTTTGACCCTCTAAATGGGTAAAATCTGGGTAAGATGGGTAAGAGTGGGATTAACCCAATACTCAGCACGTAGCTTCGTGTCCTTTGTGGCCCCACGAACAACCTTCCCGCCTTTCCCAATTTTGGCGTCGGGCTTGGGAGGTCGGGATCTAGAGCCTGCAAGTAATCAAATTCAAGTGATGATGACATAAAATAACAAGTTATCAATTTCAAATAATGATCAAGTTTAATTAAAATAATCGAGAAATTCTTACGCTGGCAGTTAGTGCCTAGCCTCGTCGGACGGTGGGGTGGCTCATTGCCTCCATCGCCACCGTGGCTCCTAGCAACAATATCTGACATCTGTAAACGTTCAAGGTAATCTCCTAAAATTCTAACACGGGATGTGTTAAGAATAAAGTGCGCGCTTTTAATGTTTTGTGTCCAATGTGACAATCAAAACCTATAGGATTAGTTAAATATACTATCCTCGGAGATTATAAAATCAAATTGAATATACCTAAGGTTAATTACTCCTTAAAAGTTATTTCTAAAATATAATAAGCAGTGTATTTCACTAGGTTATTATAAAAATAAAATGATAAGATACTTATGATATATGTAGTAACTTATCTAAAATCTAACCTATACTAGTTCTTTTAAGTATAAGTAAAAAACAAAGGGTTGGTTTTGAAAAAAAAAGAGTAAAACCTTGTGGGTTAAAATTAAACCCCGGTGTTCCCTTTTTTGTTCTCTCGGTGTGCCGTAGGCTTTTCTATCCGCCTCTTTTTTCTTTGTTATCTCTTTGAGAGATAAAAATGGTCTCTGCTCCTCTTTGTGGTGAGACCGTTGACTGCTATGCTTTCTAATGGTTGACCGCCTGATAATATGGCTTTGGTTAACCTTCTTCTACGGGTATTCGGTGTTCTTGCTTGAATCGCCGGTTAATCCTCTGGGATTGTTCCTCCGTGTATAAAATTGAATCAAGAAGATTCAAAAATGAAAAAATGGTATTGATTCTGGATACAACAGGTGTGTTTGTTCCTTAATTGAATCAATTTTAATTTTCCCTTTTGATGATGACCCTCGTGTTGGTATATTACTTGATGTTCTGAATCGAAATTAAGGTTTTCCTTATGATAACCTTTGTTCCCTTGTTATTTTTCTCAGAGGGAATAGAAAAAAAATCGATCGGTCCTTTTGCAAATTTTATGATACCACTTTTCTAGATGCCGGTAAATAATTTACGAGGCGACTAGTAATGTTTGTGTATCTATATTGAATCACAAAATGATTTATGTTTTGATTTTATGATTGTGGTTCGGATTAAAAAAAATTTGCAGAAAAACAAAAATTTGGTACCGATTGTTTTTCTGGGTTTTTTTCTTTCGGTTCTGGGCAAAAAGTTCTTGGTATATGATGATTTGGTTAGTGATTCCAAACCGCTCTGATACCAATTGTTGGCCTCAACGTTGGATCTTTATTGGTCTAACGTACAAGTCACAATATACCAAAATATACACGATGTGCTTTTAAAAGGCTTTCTATTAATCAAAATATTAATAATGTCATCAAGTTATAATTCTACAGATTCTAATCTATTTATAAAGAATGAAAAGGTGTGTTGTGAAGCATTGTGATGCTTCATTTGTGTTGGTTCGATCCAACAGATGTGATGCTTCAAAAATAACTGTCATTTGGCAGTTATTTGGAAAGTTGACTTTTTAATATAGTTGACTTTGACTTCGGGTTTGACCCTTTAAATGGGTAAAAGCGTGTAAGATGGGTAAGAGTGGGATTAACCCAATATTATATACACAAAACACATAACGACCGTTAGTATTTAACGGATAATGACTAACGACCGTTAACTAATAAAAGGAAAGAATTGTGTATGAATAATTGGTAAGTCAAGAAAGATCCGGAAACCCTCTTTGGGTTTATGGCCAATCGGCAAGGGGTAGGGTTTCCTATTCCTTGTCCAACTTGTTCTCCAAGTTATTCAGAATATATAAACAAAGGCAAGGGTTATTGTTTTGGTACTTTTGTGCACACACACATAACCCTAAACTTTGTGTTTCTCTCTTTGTTCCTTTGTTAGGCCGATCGACAAACAACCTTACATAGGGTCGATTGGTTTTGTTTTATAAACAAAACATTTTATGTTATTTACCTAGCATAACCATTTACTTAGTACGTGTGTACAAGAACGTGGTATAATCACACTATTGATTGTATCTTGGATTGAATTGCAAAAACGGTAAGGGGCAATTCGTGTAATCCTTATAAACCCTAATTAAGGTTCATCTCAATTGTTGCTTGGATTGATTCTTGTTTAGCTAGAATCCAAAGGTACGCATACGTTTTATGTTTGGTTAATTAATTTACATGTTCTATGTTCCTATACGCTTCCGCATGTGTACTTGATGTTTATTATATTTATGAGTAGTCATGTTGTATAATTCCAACAGTGGCATCATGAGCCTTGGATAATGTGTAATTAATTACCAAAACGCATATAAAACGAATCTTGAATTGTGTTAATATATGTTGATCGGTTTTAGGGTTTAAAATTTCGATCCCTAATTTTGTTATGGTCGAATGCTCTAATTATTTTTTAGTGTATGGGTTTTGTCATTTAATTTGATTAGAAACCCTAGGATTAACATGTTTATCTGTTATGAATGTGATCTTGTGGCAACATGATAATTGTTATGTAGAATCCATGAAAACGTGCATGTTTGGCATGGATTTATTGTTGATATTATTTAAATTCTTTAAATTTGCTATATGAATTAATTGTTAAGTTTTACACATCTATACTACATATAATATAGGGATGACTCTCTCTTCAAAATTTTCAGACTTACAAAGTTACAAGTAATTAAGCATGGTTTACAACACTTTAATGCACACAATTTTCAGACTTACAACAAAATAAGCATAGTGTACAACAAAATAAGAATGGTGTAATTTTCAGACTTAAACCATTAATGTTATTAAAGTGGTCAATTAATACACAATTTAAGTTACCCCTTCACCAAAATATATAATTATTTAACCATAATGTACAATCTAATTATACTATAAACCAAAACAAACAACATCAAACCACAACTATCTAAAACCCATCTCCTCAATATATTAGACAACATAATATATTCATCTTCTCTAATCTGAGTCTAGGATTCTTTTGTGCACAAAAGTTAAAATTGGGGAAGTAATATATATATATATCTATATTATATATAACAGGAGGCGTTTGACCAATTTAAAGCCACCTAATCATGGTCAATGGCGAGTCATCACTTTTTGAGCGCCATGTCATCAGTAGTGTGTGCCATGTCATCACTATTTACATTTTCGGTGTCCATGTCAGCAACTTTAGTGTACACCTAAGCAATGTTTGACCAAATTAAATTCGGAAGTTTGACTTCTAAATTCGGTTTTTAAAAAAGTTACGATAGGATTCGAACTCATGACCATGTTGATATTATGTCATGTGTTTACCACTGAACCATCTAATTTTTTTGTTTATTTACTATATGCCATAATCTATAAACTCAATTTATACAGGATATCTTTTATTCCTAATTGTGAATCATTACTTAAAATAAATCTTTGTAAAATTATAGACGACTTTTAATGATCTCTTATGTATATCAAAAACTAGCTTATAGACCCGTTGACACCGGGTTATTTTTTAAAGGAATAGATAAAAATGAGATGATAAGAAAAGCAATAACGTAAACTTGTTCCATTAATAATATCAAATAAACAATGACATAATTTTGGAAGGTTGCACGACGATAAATGACGATTTAGATTAATAAATGTCCATTCCGATGTTTTGTTCAAATCTGAGTATTAGATACGATAATACGTGATTTATTCGATAAATAGGTAGATACGATAAAAAACTTGGTTTGTAAATAGTAAGCAAATAAACATACATGATTCATATTGTCCGTCAGATAGATGCGTTGAATAGGAAATGTATGCAGTTAACGTCAAACAATTCAGAAAAATCCATATTCAGTCCATGTGCAGGAAAAAAAAACAAAAAGAATTTGTTGATAAGAGTCTATGTAAATTATAAGAATGGTATATTTTTGACTATAAAGCATATTCCGAATATGTTCATATATTTTTGACTATAAAGCAACATGTAAATTATAGACCCGTTGACACCGAGTTATTTTTTAAAGAAATAGAGAAAATGATATGATAAGAAAAGTAATAACGTAAACATGTTCCATTTAAATTATAAAAGAAA
>LBNU01007304.1:33444-53876 GCA_014162995.1 Artemisia annua
AGATCATTTCCTTCTAAGTCGCGAACGAAGCAAGTTTTCTCTCTGAATGCTACTTCCAAATCCCCATCACAGAATTGACCGACTGAGAACAGATTGTGACCAAGGCCTTCGACATAATACACATGACTAATTTCAATGTTACCACTGACATAATCCCCATATCCCATAATTGCAGCGAAATGATCATTCCCGAATCTGACAGTTCCAATGAACTTTGAGACAAAGTTTCTTAACAGTTTGAGATTGCCTGCCATGTGTCGGGAACATCCGCTATCAACAATCCAAAGAACAAGTTGAACCACCTGCATCACACGAAGGAGACAAAGATGGAACAGATGTAAGTGTGGAACCCAAAGAAGTTGTGGGTTCCGTTGGGTCAGATATACACACATTTATTATTTTGGGAATCCATTTAAAATTCTGTGTCCTTGCTAACCAACGTTGCCAACTCCAACTAGTTTGTGCTTTCTTCTTAAGGAATTCGCTAGGTGGTGACATGTTCTTAGTATTATTGTTCGCAACTACAGGGGCGACTACATCATTGCTAGAAACTACATTTGGCTTTCTACCTAGCATAGATTTAGAGGCAATAGTGGGCCTAGATTTTCTGCCAGATGTTCGTTTCTTATGACGAGATAAAAGAGAATTTGCCACACATTTAGCATGATCACCAGATAACATACTTTTACAACAAAACACACATGAAGCATTAACATGTAAAGCATTCAAAGGTTCAGCATTCGTTACACAAAGATTAGGATTACAATTTGCCAAATCAGAATCTAAATCTAGTGCAACATGAGTTTTATTCAAATTCCTAAGGTGGTCTTCTACTTCAGAGGCTTCTAGTTTTCCACTTCTACGCTTCCAGATCCTATTCTTCCTTTTGGTGCTCTTACGCTTTGATCTGCTAACGCTAGGAGTGGTGACTATTCCTGTAGAAGTTGAATCATTCTTATTAGAAATTTGAGTGTGTTTTTCCTTAGTGGTTGTGTTGATGTTGTACATGCCTGGTGCTATTACGTTATTGCAAGCAAACTTTCCTTTTTCAAGTGACATAATTTTCTCTTGTAATTCAATAATGATGTGCTTCTTTTCTTGGATGTTTGATTCCAACTCACGATTGCAAAAATAAATGTCATTGTTTATAGCTTTTAATTCCTCTAATTCCTTTTGATATTTTGAAATTTGATTTTGTAACTCTACAGCACCATCCTTAAAGGAATTTGAAGTTTTTTGGCTCTGCAATTGCAATTCGAAAGAAAGACTTTGATTTTGACACCATTCAATCTTCTTTTTAAGTTGAGAAATCTCTTTTGAAAGTTTATGTCGCACATCATCATTGTGTTTCACAAGTTTCTCATTTTCTCTTTTTAAAGTCTCCACTTGTTCATTCAACAATTTAATATCATCAGTGTGATCATCAACAAGCATAGCAGTACCAGATTCATACAAAGAATTTATAATCACAGATAATATATCAGCATTAAGAACATATTCTAAGAGTCGATTAGCTTCTTTTTGCAAACCTTTGTTTTTTCTTTTTTGTTTTGAAATAGTTTGTTCGGTTGCGTTGAAAACTTCCATCATTGATTTTACCTCTGTCTGAAGTTCCTTTTCCTAGTGTGTAGCACAAAGACGCAAATGTTGAACATGTGGCAACAATTGTTTTTGAAAGACTTCTCTTTTTTCTTTTTCATAAACATTTTGAAAAGTTGCTACAGTTATTTCTGAGTTTCTTTCAATCACTTGTTCTAAAAACGTTATGTCTTCCATAAAGGTATCAAAATACCGCATGACATTACACCTTTTTGGTAATGGTTTAAGTTGACTGGAGTCAGGTAAAGGACCATTTATTTGTGCAACTGGTTTTACAGGACCAACATCAGAAAATGACTCATTTACTTGTATTAAAGACCAATGTTGTTCAGTTTTCTCTTTCTGAGGCACAAAAGATGCATTTAAATGAGGAAATGTTGAGTAATCAAAAGGTGTATTATAAAAAAACATTGCTCATTTTAGATCGACTCTCATCCTCTATTTCCTCTTCTTCGTCACGATCATATACAACAACACGCACAACAGATTCATCAAATAAGTGTTCTGCACTATACAGTTTTGGAATCTCCTTGAGTGCTGTTTTTAAAAAACTAGGTGTATCGTAACCAAGAGCATAACCACACCCGGGAGGTCTTTGTTGCAAAGTGAACTTTTGAATTGTGGTGATGGATTCACCCGTTTTATAAACAACATTTTGAAACTCTTTGATTTTCTTTTCCAATTCAACAACTTCTTCTACGTAAGAATCAATCCGTTTACTTGACTTTTGTTTATATTCTCTAAACTCAGCTTGACAAAGGGACAACTCAGATTTAGTTTTAGAAAGTTCATCATTGAGTTGACTCATTTGTTGTTTATGATTAAACCTTTCTTGTTCCATTTGTGAGATTAAAGCATTTTTGGAAACGGTTAATTCACGTATTTGATGTTGCAACTCTTGTTCTTGAACATAAGATTTTTGGAAAGCAATTTCAAAACTTTTTTCCCGATTATCTCGTGTTTCAAAACTTGTTATTTGAATTTTACAGCACTCAAGGTCTTTCATTAATGATGCAATTTTGGCTTTCAGTTTGGTATTTATGGCATTGCATTTTTGGGCATGAATTTGGGTGGTCATAAGCATGGTTCTGAGGTCCGAATCTGGATCATTTGAAGGTTCATGTTGTTTAAATTGATCATTATAACCATCATCAAGTGGATCATCAAATACAACAGTTTGGTTCACTTGAACGTGATCATCAAATGTAACCACAGGGTCAATTTGATCATCGTCGTCAAATGTAACAAAAGTGCTTATTTGGTTATCCTCTTGACTAGATAATAATGAATTGATTTGAACAGCTTGTTCCTCATCTGATGCAGATGCAGAAGGGGAGGCAATATCATGTATTAAGCAAGTGTTTAAATCATGTACCTCAGATAAACCATCAGTGTCATACACTAGGCCTGAATCACTCAGATGGAGTTCCTGCATATTGGCCATAAGCATAACTGCAGCATTTGCTTCCAGATCTTCCATGTCATCATCAGATTGAGCATTGGCCATGAAGTTGTTGTCTTTAGCATTGACGTTTCCACGTGCTTCATCCTTTAGAGCAAGAAGTAATGCCTCCTTGTGAACTGCCTTGAGTTCTCGGTGAAGGACATGCAGTTGCTAAATGACCGATCCCATTGCAGTTGTAGCAACGAATGACAATGTTACCAAAATCTGTATTACCCGTTTCAACAATCTCAACCCTTTTCTGAGGAGCAGCAACATTATTCCGAAAGCTACCATTTGCATTAAACCGTTGACCATTTCCAGAATTACCCATATTACCACGAAAACCAGATCTACCACTGTTACGATTCTGAACTTCAACCCGGCCATCATTAACAACAGCTTGATTCCTTGTGTTAGATGAAGAACGAAGACGGTTGTTTGACTTGTTGGAGAATTTGCTGAATGCTTTAGCGATGAGTGCAATTCCTTGATTCAAGTTGTTAAATTCCTCTTCATCTTCATCATTGTTAGCATTGGAGTAGAACATGGAGTCATTGTTTTCATATGAATCACTTGAACTGATGTTGCTTTGTTGAGTAGAATCATATGTGAGTAATGGTAGTGAAGGATTTAGTTGAGGGTAGTTGAAGTAATTTTATTCTTGAACATAAGCATGATTTGATGGTTGTGGAGCAAGGTGAGATTGAGCAACCAGTGCTAATGAGTTAGGATTCGGAGGAGGTGAAAACGTTGTGCGAAGAGCTCTATCCTTGTTTACTTCACTCTCATGGTGCTTCAGATAATCAAATAACAATCCATATGGTGCATCATGAAGATTCTTAGCCTGCCTGACAAACGTGACATATTTTTTCCATTCATGACCAAGACAACTTAGAAACTTTGTGTTGATAGCAATCCTAGTGAGTATGATGTTATGACGATCCAAATCATTGACGATGTTGGTGAAACGATGATAGTAAGACTCAAGTGATTCCCCTAACTCAATCATGAAATCTTCATATTCCATATAAAGCTTTGATTGCATGTCCTCTTGATTTAACTCAGTACCTTCCATCAAGAGATGAACATGTTCCCACATATCCTTAGCAGTTTTCTGAGCATCAACACTTCTAAAGATCGGATTAGGAATTGCTTGAATAATGTAGATCATTGCAAGTTCATTTGCTTCCCGATGAAGTTGTTGCTCTGCGGTGAGTGAAGATTCAGCAAGTGGGGTGACAGTGTCAGGTCTTGGAGGATTGGCATTAGGATCACCTGGAGTCGTTGTAGAAGGCCATTGGAATGGTCCTTCATGAATCACCTTCTTCATATACTTCCCATGTGGTTTCTTGAGTTCAATGAAGCGTAAGAAACGACTAGCCCATTGAACATAGTTGCCAGGTGTAAGCATTGGTGGTATGTCAAGAGACCCTGCCTCATGTCGAGATTGATGACTAATGATTGCTTCGAACATTTGATCAAACCAATGAGTTTGCTTAGGTTGTGGAAGATTGGTTTGCATTTGTTGATGCAAGTATGGTGGTTGCTGTGGAAATTGTTGTTGATGCATTAAGAGTTGATGTTGTTCGTGCATGTAGTATGGTTGATGATGCGGTTGCTGAGTCATTTGTTGATACGGTTGTTGTTGATGATTTTGTTGTAGCTGCTGATGATGATGAAGGTAATTGTAGAACGGTGGTTGAGACATGATTGATGATTATGTTAAATGGATCTTTAAGGATAAAGAAAGGTTGTTGTTGTAGATTAGATGTGTTGGTGAAAGTTGACGGTTAATAGATTTGGAAGTCTTAACTCGATATGTAGCTGTTCTAAGTCATTACTCGATAACTACAAGTCCAAGTGTGTTAGTCGATAAGTATTAAACTAGTTCTTACTCGATAAGATTAGTTAGCAGATTCCCTTAATCGATAAAAGTGAGGCTTACTCGATAAGGATGTAGATACTCGATAGCCTAAGTTAAAATTGGTATAGTTTCGACTTAGAAGTAATCTATAAAACCCTTACTCGATAAACGATAAGGTTGAACCTCGGCTTACTCGCCAAAACCAGTAGATACTCGATAAACTAAAGGCTTACTCGATAATGGACTACTTTACTCGATAAGATCTACAACTTACTCGATAAGACTTAGAGCATACTCGATAAATGCATGAGTTACTCGATGGAACAGTAGCTAAATCAAGATTTTAACCCCAAAACGTTGTTTTTTCTACCAAATCTAACCTAAAACAACCTATATTATCCCTTGGCGATTGATACCACTTGTTAGGTCACCATTTTGTAACATAAAACACATAATCTTTAGAGAGAGAAAGAGAGTAGAGAGAGAAAGTGGAAGGAACTCTTGAAAATGAAATGAAATGAACTTTGTTATTCCTAAGAGAACCAACACCCTCCTTGGAGGGTTTACATCACTATTTATAGTGTCTAGGGGATTATATGAGTTTCCACTATTGTCAATATTGCCCCTTAGACTTTAACAAAACATGTAAACATGAACTAAACTTATGTAAACATTAATAAACTTAACTAAACAATATTCTAAAGCAACCTATTACAAAACTTAATGACCGAGACTTGATATTAATAAGACGTGTTCCTAACACGTAGCAACTTGTCATGGTTTTCTTATTTTCTTCTTGTTCGACATCACCTCCCAATCCACTCTAAGGATTCAAGCTTTCAAACTTATGTTCATTGATTTTCTTATAATACAAACATGTTACACATTTATACTACATGGTATTTTGTTATGTGTTAAAGTTTTAGAAACTAGAAAATGAGATTTCTTAAATTTATCTTACTCGACATACTTATACATATATGATTAAGATTAATGTTTGAGCTTGTGTGGTGATAAGTGCTTATTTTGAGAAACATATGCTTAATAACTTATTATTCTAGCTTATTGGACTAAAATAAAATGGTTTTGCTTATTTAGTTGAGTCGAACCTCTTTGGGCCAAGACCAAGCCCATTAGAGTCTCGGATTGCTTATTTTGAAACGGCTTATTTCAAAGTGCTTATTTTGGTCAAACAAAGTCAAAGTGCTTATTTTAAAACCTAACAACTTATTTTGGGCTAAAACTTTCGACTAAAACTTATTTTGATTATCGGGTTGCTTATTGGACCAAGAAGCCCACTAACGAAGCCAAATTGCTTATTTTTGAACTTATTTTGGTCTAGTGTGCTTATTTTCAAAACTTGTGTATAGAAAAATGCTTATTTAGGCAGTTGGGCTTATTAGTAAAGTTCACAAAATATTATACGAAAAACCATATAAACTCACTGTAGATGTATTAGCAATATATCACAGTTAAGTAACTAGTTTAATACAAACTTATGCTAATTTTCAAAAGGGGACTTGTAGTCAAGTGGGAAGGTCGCATACTTCTAAAGAATACTAACCTCAAAGAATATTGTATATTTTTCTAAAGAATATTAACCTTTGCATACGTATTTATAGGTTTGACTTTACGTTTCTTAACTTCCACTGCTTCAGAACGATCGTGTTAGAGCCCAAATAATAGAATATACATGAGAATGAAGCAACCAAAAAATATGTTTTCAATATTCTTAAAATACCGGATAAAAGAAAAATGAAAAAAAACAGTTATAAAAGACAAGAAAAATGCAGTAAACATGAGATTTTGGTTACTTACCAACGTCTTCATAAATTTGATCTACAACTGCAGAGTCAACTTGGCCTTGAGTGGGGGTGGGACTTGGGGTTGAAGCTGCGGGGTCAGATGACGAGGAAGAGGTATTTAGGGTGGGGGTTGAGGTAATGGAACTTGGGATATCATTGGCGGGAGAGGGAGGCCTACTAGTGGAGGCAGCACCTGTTAGAATTTATGTATCATGACTATCATATAAATAAGAATACAAAGTAGCACAGAATAGCGGAAGCAAAGGATCAAGTATAACATAATAAAGTTAACTAAAACTTAAATAGAAAACGTACCTCAAGCAATTCTTGATTTAGGGATTGAACAAGTGAAGAACCCTAATTAGGGTTTATGTAGATCAATGTTAAACCCCTTACCTTTTTGTTTAACGATCTCTTGATAACAACAATAATGTGTTGTTACCTCGTTCTTGTACACACAAACTCAATTGAATAAAAGGTTTTGCAAGAAACAATTAAACACTTTTGTTTTAATAAAACAAAATCGACAAACCCTTTGGTGGGGTGTTTGCCGATCGGATTTAGGGAGAAAAGAGAGAAGGAAACAAAGCTTTAGGTTTAAAGTACAAGAGGTGAATAATGAATGAACCAAAGCCTTGTTTATATACTAGTAGAAACTTGGAGAACAAGTTGGAGTGGGTTAGGGTTTCCCCTTGCCCCTTGTCGACCGGCCTAGGACCCCAAGAAGGGTTTCTAGAACCTTCTTGGCTCCTAATTACATACTAGTCCTTCTCGTTTCTTCCTAACGATATTTAGTCCGTACATTTACTAACTAACGACCGTTAAGTCCAATAAGTGTTCAAATAACAATTATATACTAACATTTAATTATAATTATTATTATACTTTTATTCTCGTTTGTAATGTGTGCAATCCCGAGGTCTCGTGTTCGATTCTAGACATTCACACGTTAATTATTTAACTATAATTCAACAGCACCGCCATCTCGATTTTTGAGACCTTGCTCAGGCATGAGTTCCTCTGCTAACTTGTGTTCACCCCAATACCACATACTCGTTTTTGTAGTATTTTATGAAGTCTTGTGAGTTGTCGTTGGTGTATACTTTTACCTCATTCTCCTTGTTTTTCCATGTAAATTCATCCACGCTATAATCATTGAACACCCGGAATTGCTTGTGAACATTATGTGGTGTGTGATTGACCACAGTGCGCATGCAATATATCGGGCCAAGATAAGTTGCAGATGAAAGCTTGGTGGATAGATGACGAGGAGGCGACATATTTTGATATGGATGCCATGTAATGTCCTGTTAAAAGAAGAACTAAATATCAGACTTGAAAACATGAAATGGAGTATAAAGATCAGTTTGATCAAAATTCGGTGAAAACTCGGCCAACTAAAACTAATTTTAAAGACCAAAATAGAAAGAAAAAAACAAATTATGGATGTGAAAAGAATAGTTTACCGTGTTTTCTAGTGTTGATAGCAAGTCAAGAAATTTTTCTTTAGAAATTGGGTCTATATATGTTTTTTGATATCTTTTGCGCCGATTTCATGATATCACCCAAAAGGGGAGCTCTCTGTAATGAGATATCAAAATTAACAAGAGTGCGTAACTTTGGCAGCTGAAGAAGAAAAAACCTCTGCAAATAAAAAACAACAAAAACAAAGTAATACATGAAGATAGAAAATTATTAGATACAGTAAAATTTTATAGTTAAGAGATTCTTACTAGTATAATCCAAATGTTTCCCTTCAAATTGATCATATCTCCTTCATAGCGATGACCCATCCCATAGTAGAGGAAGGTCAAAAGCACGGCTCCCCATGCATAGCCATTTACCCGATCCAAGTTTTCAAAAAATTGAAAATAACCATTTGGTACATTTTGGTTATCAAGAGTGGGGGTAACAACACTATACATCACAAACATGAGCAACGCTTCCAATCTTCTCTCATTATTTTGAGACTTGTCACTTACAACCTTCTTCAATTCAGATGTCTCTAGCTTAGGTTTCTCCAAACCTAACATTAGTCCAACCGCGTCAGTATCTATGCTTTTAGAACAGGTCACTGCTTCGCCGTTAATGGGCAAACCAGTCTAATACAAAACATCTTTTAGTGTGATGTTTAGACAGTGACCGTTGAGTTCAAACATATTGTTTCCGACGTGATAGTTTTCATATAAACATTCAAATACTACATACAAGAAGTCGGTCTCTCCTGGTAGCGAGTATGATAGGCCTAATAGGTAACTCCAATTTTCATTATCATCTATCGTAAGTTTGACATATTTCTTAAAACCTTGGTTTTCAAGTGAATTCCTGAATTTTGATTGACCTTTCATCTACCCTCCCCAACCACCGCCAAATTTCATCTTTTTGCCCCCTCCTTCTGTGCCGTTATTACATTAGATTTGGAACTTTTGGTTTTTGCAACCTTCTTCTCTTGAGTGTGGTACGTATTGGAAGTTTATTTTTTTTATTTTTTTTTTATAGAACGGGGATGTTAATTTTTGAAATACTTGGTTGGGACCCTTTATAACAAGGTCAGACTATATTAGTTCACGATAAATATATTACTAACTAGGGCTGTAAATAAACTGAACGTTCAGTGAATTATTTATGAACCGTTCGGTATAAATTTTAGAAGTGAACGTTCAGTGCACAAAAACACACAGTTCATTTACAGCCCTAATTGTCCACTTCTAAGTTAGTAATAGGGCTGTAAAGGGTTATCGTACACGGAAGTCACTAAAGTTTCACAATAATTTGTCCTAAGGAAACAAAGTTTCATTTTGTACTTCTAGGTTACTGAACTTTGAAACTTTTTTCACTCAGGTAACTGAACTTATAAAAGTGAATGTTCAGGTTATTAAACTTTGAATTTTGTTCACTCAGGTTATTGAACTTATCAAAAAATATACATCCAGATTACTCGGACTAACACTGAATATTCGAAGTGTATGCTTACCGAAAGTTCAGTAACCTAAGTGAACAAAATGCAACTTTGTTTCCTTAGGACAAATTTTGGTGAAACTTTAGTGACTTCCGTGTACCATAACCCGGGCTGTAAACTGTGAGTTCAAACATATTGTCCACTTCTAAGTTAGTAATAGGAAAGAAGTGGACAATTATTTTTCGGACAACCGAAAAAGGAAATGTGGACAATAAATATCGGATGGAGTTAGTAATAGCTCTGTAAACGAACCGGACGAACATAAGCAGAGCCTTGTTCATGTTCGTTCGTTTATTTTTAACCAGACAAATAAACAAACACGAACGCTTAAACGGACGAAATTTTTTGTTCATGTTCATTTATTATAAGAATGAGTTGTTCATGTTCGTTTATGTTCGTTATTTAAGACACTAAACGAACGCTAAACGATCGAAAGTAAATGAACATAGACAAACAAACATAAACTTAACTAAATCATACACAATATATTGTTTTAATTCAGTGTTGCAAAAATCGGCCAACTCGGCCGATTAATCGGCGATTAATCGCTGCTCGGCCATGGAACTTGGTGAGTTTTACAAGGTAATCGGCCGATTAAGCGGCTATTACAAAGGTAATCGGCCGATTAATCGGTTAAATATCGCTACTCGGCCATGGACCGATTCACGATTTTTGCAGCATTTGTTTTATAAGTGTAGTTTATTTAAACAAAACAATTTTAAAACTATACAATTAAAAGAAAAGATATACGAACATAATAAAGGAACGTTAACGAACGCATAATCAAACGTTCACGAACATAAATAAACGGACGCGACTCTTGTTCATGTTCGTTCGTTTAACTAAACGAACACAAAATATTATTTATGTTCGTTCATTTAATAAATAAATGAACATAAACAAACTTTTTACCGAATGGTTCATGAAATGTTCTCTGAACGTTCAGTTCATTTACAGCCCTAGTTAGTAATATATTTATCGTGAGCCAAGATAGTTTGACCTTGTTATAAAGGGTCCCAAACAAGTATTTCAAATTTCAAAAATTAACATCCCCGTTCTATAAAAAAAAATAACAGAATAAACTTCCAATACCACACTCAAGAGAAGACGGCTTAAAAAACCAAAAGTTTCATATTTAATGTTATGACGGCACAGAAGGAAGGGGGCAAAAAGATGAAATTTGGTGGTGGTTGTGGAGGGTAGATGAAGGGTCTATCAGAATTCAGGAATTCACTTGAAGACCAAGGTTTTAACGAATATGTCAAACTTAGGATAGATAATAATGAAAATTGGAGTTACCTATTAGGCTTATTATACTCACTATCAGGAGAGATCGACTTCTTGTCTGTCGTATTTGAATATTTATAGCAAAACTATCACGTCGTGAACAATATGTTTGAACTCAACGGTCACTGTCTAAACATCACACTAGAAGATGTTTTGTATTAGATTGGTTTGCCCATTAATGGCAAAGTAGTGACATGTTCTAAAAGCATAGATACTAACGCGGTTGAACGAATGTTTGGTTTGGAGAAACCTAAGCTAAAGACTTCTGAATTGAAGAAGATTGTAAGTGATAAGTCTCAAAATAAAGAGAGAAGATTGAAAGCGTTGCTCATGTTTCTGATGTATAGTGTTGCTACCCCCACTCCTGATAACCAAAATGTTCCAAATGGTTATTTCAGTTCTTTGAAAACTTGGATCGGGTGAATGGCTATGCATGGGGAGTCGTGCTTTTGACCTTCCTCTACTATGGAATGGGTCTTTGCTATGAAGGAGATATGATCAATTTGAAGGGAAACATTTGGATTCTACTCGTAAGAATCTCTGAACTATAAAATTTTACTGTATCTAATAATTTTATATCTTCATGTATTATTATTATTTTTTTGTTGTTTTTCATTTGCTGTGGTTTTTTCTTCTTCGGCTGCAAAGTTATGCACTCTTGTTAATGTTGATATCTCATTACAGAGAACTCCCCTTTTGGTTGATATCATGAAATCGGCGCATAAGATGTCGTAAAACCGTAGAGACCCAATTTCTAAAGAAAAAGTTCTCGACTTGCTATCAACACTGGAAAACACGGTAAACTATTCTTTTCTCATCCATGATTTGTTTTTTTCTTTATATTTTGGTCTTTAAAATTAGTGTTAGTTGGCTGAGTTTTCATCGAATTTTGATCAAACTGATTTTTATACTCAATTTTATGTTTTAAAGTATGATATTTAGTTCTTCTATTAACAGGACATTACATGGTATCCATTTCAAGATATGTGGCCTCCTCGTCATCTGTCCACCCAGCTTTCATCTGCAACTTATCTTGCCCTGATATTTTGCATGGGCACTGATTGATTTAGAAAACCAGCAATTATATATCGTTTATAGTCCAAAGAATTATTCAACGAATAAGTAAGACCCGGGTCGTGTCCGTGTGAAGGTGAATGGAATCGTGGTCAACGATTCGTGAAATCGTATTGTGAAAAAGTGAAAAGTGAATATTTGAGTTTTACAATTAATAATATGAAAATACAATCAAAAGCAAGTAATCATGTAAAACGTTCAAGCACGTAAATCATAAATGTCAAAAACGTAACGTAAACTAAAAAAAATAACGTCTATATTACAAATTAAAACGTAAATTCCAAGCTATACTAAACCTACGGGCTCAAATTAAATTTTTAAAACTTTAAATGATAAAAGAAAATTTTAGGAAAAAGAAAAATATTATTTTGACTTTTTATTTATTTATTATGAATTAAAAACTATTTATGTATTTTTTTTTATTTAATAAAAGAAAATCTAACTAATTATAAAATAAAACATTTATTCTACAAATTTGTTTTCTAAAAATCTTAATAAAATGAAAATGAAATTTAAGAATAAAATCAGAAAATATTTTTGTCTTTTTGTGATTTAATTGGAAATTAAAATTGATTTAATATTCTAAAAACTATTTAAAAATAAAAAAGAAATAGTAAATGAATTCAGAAAATTATGAAATTTTTATAGAAAATCTAAAATGTTATTTGAAATATAGGAAAAATAAGAAAAGTTGAAAAATAAGCAGAAAAGTGCTTTTTGGGCTAATATCAGCTTATTGCAAGTGCTTATTAATAAGCACTTGCAACAAATCTGAGTGAAACTTAAACCACAAGTATTTTTAACTCAAGTAAACTCAAAAACACTCATATCAGAACAGGAGAAACACAGAGGCACAACTAATGAATGAAAAGCAATCTCAAGAAGCTAAATGAATAAGCAAAACTTAAACAGAATAAGCTAGATGATCAGAATTAATATGAACACTTGAGTAACCTCAAACTAACTCAGATGATGCAAAGTTACTCAGAAATCAAGTCATTAGCACAATAGCAGGACCAGCAATTATATATCGTTTATAGTCCAAAGAATTACTCAACGAATAAGTAAGACCCGGGTCGTGTCCGTGTGAAGGTGAAGTGAATATTTGAGTTTTACAATTAATAATATGAAAATACAATCAAAAGCAAGTAATCATGTAAAACGTTCAAGCACGTAAATCATAAATGTCAAAAACGTAATGTAAACTAAAAAAATAACGTCTATGTTACAAATTAAAACGTAAATTCCAAGCTATACTAAACCTACGGGCTCAAATTAAATTTTTAAAACTTTAAATGATAAAAGAAAATTTTAGGAAAAAGAAAAATATTATTTTGACTTTTTATTTATTTATTATGAATTAAAAACTATTTATGTATTTTTTTATTTAATAAAAGAAAATCTAACTAATTATAAAATAAAACATTTATTCTACAAATTTGTTTTCTAAAAATCTTAATAAAATGAAAATGAAATTTAAGAATAAAATCAGAAAATATTTTTGTCTTTTTGTGATTTAATTGGAAATTAAAATTGATTTACTATTCTAAAAACTATTTAAAACTAAAAAAGAAATAGTAAATGAATTCAGAAAATTATGAAATTTTTATAGAAAATCTAAAATGTTATTTGAAATATAGGAAAAATAAGAAAAGTTGAAAAATAAGCAGAAAAGTGTTTTTTGGGCTAATATCAGCTTATTGCAAGTGCTTATTAATAAGCACTTGCAACAAATCTGAGTGAAACTTAAACCACAAGTATTTTTAACTCAAGTAAACTCAAAAACACTCATATCAGAACAGGAGAAACACAGAGGCACAACTAATGAATGAAAAGCAATCTCAAGATGCTAAATGAATAAGCAAAACTTAAACAGAATAAGCTAGATCATCAGAATTAATATGAAACACTTGAGTAACCTCAAACTAACTCAGATGATGCAAAGTTACTCAGAAATCAAGTCATTAGCACAATAGCAGGCCCAACAATAACAACAATGAACATCAATAGCACAGTATCACAGATCCAATAAATTTCATGCAGAAAAGTACTTATTATATTCTACACATACAAAAACTTAACAAAATCACTGAACAGGCTACAATTGACTAAAACAAGCATAAACAACTAGATCTGAACTGTATTAACAGAAGCTACACTACTATTTTCTAAAATGCAAATATAAGCTTGAAATATGAAATAGGAACTTACAAGCTAACTCTCAGCTAAATAGAGAGTTTTCCAAAGATGCCTATCTTTAGATAGGCTAAGCTCTTCCAGAACTAGCTTAAACTATCACTTTTACCTAGGATTCACCATCATCACCACTTGCAGTTGATTTTTGAATGTTTGATCTGTGTTTAACTATCTAATAAGCTCACTATAAGCTAATAAGCTAAAATGAACTTAAACACTACTGTAAAAGCTTAAATGTAAGCTGATTTAAGAAGTTGAAAACATTTTTCTTTTATTTTTATGTATTTTCTGAATTTTTTATATTTTTATGCTTTAAGAAAATTTGAGAGAAGATTGCTTTAGAAAAGTTAGATTAAGCTTCTGAGAAGCTTTCTACAACAGAAATAAGCTTATTTCAAATGAAAATGAAATCAAATCTATAATATTCAAAATGAGGAACTGAATGATAAAAGTAAACTCAAATTTTTATTATTCTACTGAAAATATTACAAGAAATTTGAGAGTACAAATGGGCAGAGTAACGGTATCTAAAACTACTTGCTCAAATGAGCTAAAAATACACCTATTTATAACTGAATTAAGAAGGTTCTAGTGAGTTGGGGATCACGGATTGCCAAGCTGGCAATCTGTGTGCTTGTGCTTTCTCTAAGCGTCTCTGAGCTCTCTGATCATGAATCAATCATTCACCACTTAATTTGCACCCTTGGATCATCATTCATGAAGTGTAATAACCAATCACTAGCTGCCACATAATCCCCGTGTGTGTTTCTTTGGTCCTGACATGCTCTGACACCATCCTGACCTTCTAGAAGCTGAGCAATTGTACGGAATTGCCCTTAATTGCTGTAATTTTGAGGGTCAGGTAAATTAGGGTTCTAAGGTGAATAATGTTTTCTGGGTTGAGGGGTAAAAGGGGGGCGGGTAAGTATTTTTTATATTTATTTGACCCGTGAGAGTGTTTTAACCAAAGGGTTTGGCCGGGTTTCTTTGCCAGGAGGATGGGCCTAGTGTTATTGTAAAGGGTTAATGAGTTGGATTATGAAAAGGATAATGGGTTTAATTATTATAAGGCTAATATAGTTTCAGACTTTTGAAGATAACTTTCAAGGACCAAAAATGTAATTCTGGAAACTATAGGGACCCTTTCTGTATTTCCGAAAAGATGATATCCAAGGGCTAATCTTGACTTCTTCTGATTCTTGGAGGACCAATGTTGTCAGATCTTCAAATATTTCTTCATGGATTAAATATGACAACTTTGAAAGATGAGGGACTAAAAATGAACATTTCTTCAAACTTTGATCAGGGACTAATCTTTGACATTCTGAATTACCAGCTTTGACTTTTCCACTCTCGTGCTCGTTTTTGCCGGTTTTTGTTTGATTTTTGTCCTTTTGTGAAATATCCGACCCTGCACGATCAAAAACATAAAAACACACTTTCTTTGGCGTTTGTTAGCATAATTAGTCTATTTGGGTCGGTTTTTGGCAATGAAAAGGTATGTGAATTCGCACATACCAAAATCCCCCAGACTAAGGTGATCACGCAATGCGATCAAATCACGCTTTTGAGATAAATAACTTCAAAACCTCTTTTTACTAACTTTGAAAAGTAGCAAGAATGTTCAAAAGAGATTTCAAAATCATTTATTCCCGAAAACGCCCCGTTAACCCATTTTATTCCACATACTAACTTTATACTATTATTTTTGTACTTTTCAACTTTATTCGGGTGACGGTATGTTAACTGTCATTATTTTGCAATAACGTTTAGGGTCATAGAGTAAAAACACAATTCAAAGAAAAGTGATCATACGGATAAAATTCGACATCCTTGACTTTTCACAAGCTCCCAAACTAAGCTTATGAACAAGATCACAGCCTACTTAGAAATAAGATGCCAATACTACTCATAAAAGTTACTTGTAAAAACCTCTTGCTCCCATATCTTAGTGCATCTAGAATTTTTTAAATTAATTTGAGAAATGAATTGCTTCATATTTTCTCGTTCCAATAGATTTTAATCCGATAAAGATACCAAGAATTAAGACACTAAGTAGTTATTCATTTTCTCTCAAGAAAATTTGCCCGAAAAAATGAGGTCCACATCAAGGATTTTGATACACATACAACTCTTATACATATACAACGAAGACTTTGTAATCATACATCATAATAGACATAAGTTGGGGAGTACTACACGTGCACCGCATGTGCGCGATCTAGGATCATTCACATGCACCTCACATGCCACCAACTTGTCTAACACTTAAGCACATATCCATACATCTCATCATTTGAACTTTATTCTTTCTTTTTCATTTTTTTTCTTTCTTTTCATACTTTTTCTTTCTTCACTTTTATTCATTTTTGATACTTTTTTCCAAGGAACTTTAACGGGTAGTTCCTAAACCTCATACATAACTTTACAACACTTTTGACTTGTATCTTTGATGTGTACCCAATTTTTAAAGCAAAGATTCTTTTAAAAACATAAAGAACTAAATTTCGTCAAAACCAAAATATCTTTAATTATTTATACATAAGATATGGGGTGAAACAATCTTGTGGGAACAAAAGGCTACAAATACCTTCGATGAGCTCTAAAGAGAACCAACTACTCCACATATGGCATCTAACTTCTAAATAAACTCTATCATCTATCGCTCTTCGCTTTTTCAAAGTTCTCAAATAATGAGACTGGCGAATACTTAGCCGATAATCAGCCACGCATATATAAAGTCAGTTACGAAAACATGCAAACTCTAATAAAAGAATTCGCGTTTTCTAGCTCCTTATGTAAAAGACTAGTGAAAGCTTTTAAGCTGCGCATGTATAAAGTCAAGTACGGGAACTTTGCAGATTCTTAAGAAAGAATTCGTGTTTTATAGCTCCTGGTGTAAGTGACTAGCACAAGCTTATATNGACCAAAGGGTTTGGGCCGGGTTTCTTTGCCAGGAGGATGGGCCTAGTGTTATTGTAAAGGGTTAATGAGTTGGATTATGAAAAGTATAATGGGTTTAATTATTATAAGGCTAATATAGTTTCAGACTTTTGAAGATAACTTTCAAGGACCAAAAATGTAATTCTGGAAACTATAGGGACCCTTTCTGTATTTCCAAAAAGATGATATCCAAGGGCTAATCTTGACTTCTTCTGATTCTTGGAGGACCAATGTTGTCAGATCTTCAAATATTTCTTCATGGATTAAATATGACAACTTTGAAAGATGAGGGACTGAAAATGAACATTTCTTTAAACTTTGATCAGGGACTAATCTTTGACATTCTGAATTACCAGCTTTGACTTTTCCACTCTCGTGCTCGTTTTGCCGGTTTTTGTTTGATTTTTGTCCTTTTGTGAAATATCTGACCCTGCACGATCAAAAACATAAAAACACACTTTCTTTGGCGTTTGTTAGCATAATTAGTCTATTTGGGTCGGTTTTTGGCAATGAAAAGGTATGTGAATTCACACATACCAAAATCCCCCAGACTAAGGTATTGTCGTGTCCTCACGCAATGCGATCAAATCACGCTTTTGAGATAAATAACTTCAAAACCTCTTTTTACTAACTTTGAAAAGTAGCAAGAATGTTCAAAAGAGATTTCAAAATCATTTATTCCCGAAAATGCCCCGTTAACCCATTTTATTCCACATACTAACTTTATACTATTATTTTTGTACTTTTCAACTTTATTCGGGTGACGGTATGTTAACTGTCATTATTTTGCAATACCGTTTAGGGTCATAGAGTAGAAACACAATTCAAAGAAAAGTGATCATACGGATAAAATTCGTCATCCTTGACTTTTCACAAGCTCCCAAACTAAGCTTATGAACAAGATCACAGCCTACTTAGAAATAAGATGCCAATACTACTCATAAAAGTTACTTGTGAAAACCTCTTGCTCCCATATCTTAGTGCATCTAGAATTTTTTAAATTAATTTGAGAAATGAATTGCTTCATATTTTCTCGTTCCAATAGATTTTAATCCGATAAAGATACCAAGAATTAAGACATTAAGTAGTTATTCATTTTCTCTCAAGAAAATTTGCCCGAAAAAATGAGGTCCACATCAAGGATTTTGATACACATACAACTCTTATACATATACAACGAAGACTTTGTAATCATACATCATAATAGACATAAGTTGGGGAGTACTACACGTGCACCTCATGTGCGCGATCTAGGATCATTCACTTGCACCTCACGTGCCACCAACTTGTCTAACACTTAAGCACATATCCATACATCTCATCATTTGAACTTTATTCTTTCTTTTTCATTTTTTGTCTTTCTTTTCATACTTTTTCTTTCTTCACTTTTTTCATTTTTGATACTTTTTTCCAAGGAACATTAACGGGTAGTTCCTAAACCTCATACATAACTTTACAACACTTTTGACTTGTATCCTTGATGTGTACCCAATTTTTAAAG
Source organism: Artemisia annua (assembly GCA_014162995.1). Classification (NCBI taxonomy): domain Eukaryota; kingdom Viridiplantae; phylum Streptophyta; class Magnoliopsida; order Asterales; family Asteraceae; genus Artemisia; species Artemisia annua. Next base: position 52,117 of record LBNU01007304.1, read on the forward strand.
CAAAGATTCTTTTAAAAACATAAAGAACTAAATTTCGTCAAAACCAAAATATCTTTAATTATTTATACATAAGATATGGGGTGAAACAATCTTGTGGGAACAAAAGGCTACAAATACCTTCGATGAGCTCTAAAGAGAACCAACTACTCCACGTATGGCATCTAACTTCTAAATAAACTCTATCATCTATCGCTCTTCGCTTTTTCAAAGTTCTCAAATAATGAGACTGGCGAATACTTAGCCGATAATCAGCCACGCATATATAAATTCAGTTACGAAAACATGCAAACTCTAATAAAAGAATTCGCGTTTTCTAGCTCCTTATGTAAAAGACTAGTGAAAGCTTTTAAGCTGCGCATGTATAAAGTCAAGTACGGGAACTTTGCAAAAAATTCGCGTTTTATAGCTCCTGGTGTAAGTGACTAGCACAAGCTTATATGATCATCATTGGTTAAGGGAACAAGCTAGGGCTCAACACACCCGGTCAAGTCAAAATTTTATTCCTACTCTCGCCAGCTGGAAAGTCAACACGGTGTCAAAACACTTATTATATTTTTGCACATCTTTTCAAATTTTTCTCATTTTCACATTTTTTTGTGCTTTTTCACATTATTTTCATCATTTTTTCTTTGAAAATTTTCAAAATTTTTCAATTTTTTCAATTTTTTGAGGAAAAATGGGGTTGCGAGAGTAAACGACAAAGGTGAAAGTGCAAAGTCAAATCGAATCGAAGATTCACCCCCAGACTAAAGATAAACATTGTCCTCAATGTTTCAAAGGTAAGGGTAATCCTAACAAAAATCTAGGGCCGTTTATTAATTATGCCAAAGATAACGTTAGTCGATAAGATTTTAGGATATCGGATTTCCATAAGCAACGAAGAATGATACTCGAGTGGAGAAGAGAAACAACGTGCACGAGAGTCATCATAATTCGGGACAATCCTGGACATTCACAAACAACCACGAAACACAAGAGTGGAAGAGGTCGCCCCTCCTCACATTTTTTATTAGAAAATAGAAAAGAAGATAGAAATGATAAGCATGGGTTGCCTCCCAAGAAGCGCTTTGTTTTTGTTTACCGAGTCACGTAGCTTGACTCGATACCCGAATTCAATCGTCCTTGGGGAAAGTTTGGAGATCCGGGACTACCATGGATGGTATATCCCCTCCGAAGTAATGCTTGATTCTATGACCGTTCACCTTAAAGTTGGGACCATCGGGTTGAGATAACTCGGTGGTACCATAAGGGAACACATGGGTAATAGTGAACGGTCCAGACCAACGGGTCTTGAGCTTGCCCGAGAAAATCTTCAATCGATAATTAAAAAGAAGGACTCGGTCTCCTACAATGAAATCACGATTCTTAATTTTATCATCATGAATCCTCTTGGTTTTCTCTTTGTAGATTAAAGAATTCTCATAAGCTTGATCACGCAATTCAACCAATTCATTCAATTGTATTTTACGATGATCACCCGCGGTCTTAAGGTCAAAGTTAGCATGTTTCAAGGCCCAATAGGCTTTATGCTCTAACTCGATGGGTAAATGACAAGCCTTTCCGTACACCAACTTATACGGAGTGCACCCAATGGGTGTTTTGTAAGCGGTACGGAAAGCCCATAATGCATCATCTAGCTTATCGGCCCAAGAGGCACGATTACCATCTACGGTCCTTTCTAATATCCTCTTAAGTCCACGATTGGACACCTCAACTTGCCCGCTCGTTTGCGGATGATACGCGGTACTAAGACAATGAGT
>LBNU01007304.1:53899-74006 GCA_014162995.1 Artemisia annua
ATGGGTGTTTTGTAAGCGGTACGGAAAGCCCATAATGCATCATCTAGCTTATCGGCCCAAGAGGCACGATTACCATCTACGGTCCTTTCTAATATCCTCTTAAGTCCACGATTGGACACCTCAACTTGCCCGCTCGTTTGCGGATGATACGCGGTACTAAGACAATGAGTAACTCCATATTTAGACATGACTTTGGCAAATTGATCATTACAAAAATGAGTACCATGATAGCACGAGGTATACCAAATCGGGAAAACAAACTTTTCAAGAACTTAACCACTACTCAGGCGTCATTTGTGGGGAGCGCTTTCGCTTCAACCCATTTAGACAAGTAATCGACCGCCACGAGTATGTACTTATTCCCTCTCGATGACGGGAATGGTCCCATAAAATCAATACCCCATACGTCAAAGATTTCACAAACTTGAATAGCGTTTTGAGGCATCGCATCACGTTGTGAAATTTTTCCTTGACGCTGGCACGAGTCACAAGACTTAACCAAGTCTTGTGCATCTCGGTATTTTGTCGGCCAATAGAAGCCGGAATCAAAAACTTTCTTAGCGGTAAATTGGCACCATGATGTCCCCCCGTGGGTCCATTGTGGCATGCCATAAGAATCTCATCGGCTTCCTTGCCGTGAACACATCTCCTAATCACTTGGTCCACACATACTCTAAACAAATAANCTCTTTGTAGATTAAAGAATTCTCATAAGCTTGATCACGCAATTCAACCAATTCATTCAATTGTATTTTACGATGATCACCCGCGGTCTTAAGGTCAAAGTTAGCATGTTTCAAGGCCCAATAGGCTTTATGCTCTAACTCGATGGGTAAATGACAAGCCTTTCCGTACACCAACTTATACGGAGTGCACCCAATGGGTGTTTTGTAAGCGGTACGGAAAGCCCATAATGCATCATCTAGCTTATCGGCCCAAGAGGCACGATTATCATCTACGGTCCTTTCTAATATCCTCTTAAGTCCACGATTGGACACCTCAACTTTCCCGCTCGTTTGCGGATGATACGCGGTACTAAGACAATGAGTAACTCCATATTTAGACATGACTTTGGCAAATTGATCATTACAAAAATGAGTACCACGATCACTTATGATAGCACGAGGTATACCAAATCGAGAAAACAAACTTCTCAAGAACTTAACCACTACTCAGGCGTCATTTGTGGGGAGCGCTTTCGCTTCAACCCATTTAGACAAGTAATCGACCGCCACGAGTATGTACTTATTCCCTCTCGATGACGGGAATGGTCCCATAAAATCAATACCCCATACGCCAAAGATTTCACAAACTTGAATAGCGTTTTGAGGCATCGCATCACGTTGTGAAATTTTTCCTTGACGCTGGCACGAGTCACAAGACTTAACCAAGTCTTGTGCATCTCGGTATTTCGTCGGCCAATAGAAGCCGGAATCAAAAACTTTCTTAGCGGTAAATTGGCACCATGATGTCCCCCCGTGGGTCCATTGTTGCATGCCATAAGAATCTCATCGGCTTCCTTGCCGTGAACACATCTCCTAATCACTTGGTCCACACATACTCTAAACAAATAAGGGTCGTCCCAATAATAATGCTTAACATCCTTGAAGAATTTCTTTTTCTGTTGGGATGACATCCCTTTCCAAATGAAATTCCCCGCATGGTAATTCGCAAAATTAGCGAACCATGGGGTATTTTGGTCATGTGAAACACTCCCAAGTGTCTCCAGAGGAAATGACTCATTAATATCCTTTTTCTCGAGAACACTTTGATGGGGATTCTCTAATCTAGAAAGATGGTCAGCGGCTAGGTTCTCTGCTCCTTTCTTGTCTCGAATTTCAACATTGAATTCTTGAAGGAGGAGAACCCATCGCATTAATCTTGGTTTAGCATCTTGTTTATTCATTAGGTATTTCAAGGCCGAGTGATCCGTATACACTATGCACTTTTTCAAAAGAAGGTAAGGTCGAAACTTTTCAAAGGCAAATATAACGGCTAACATCTCTTTCTCAGTAGTCGTATAATGAGATTGAGCGTCATTCATTGTTTTACTTGCATAGTGTATCGGCTGAAAGTATTTGTTCTTTCGTTGCCCCAAGACCGCCCCGATAGCATAATCGCTAGCATCGCACATAAGCTCAAAAGGCAAGTCCCAATCGGGGGCAACTATGATCGGAGCCTCCGTTAACTTCTTTTTAAGAATATTAAATGCATCAATGCACTCATTTGAGAAGATAAACGGAGCATCCTTTTCAAGAAGGTGGGTCAAAGGTCGGGCTATCTTAGAGAAATCTTGAATGAATCGTCTATAAAAGCCGGCATGACCGAGGAAACTTCGAATTCCATTGACGGTTGTGGGATGAAGTAATTTTGCGATCACATTGACTTTAGCTCTATCCACCTCAATCCCGGCCTTAGAAATCTTATGGCCAAGGACTATACCCTCTTAACCATAAAGTGACACTTCTCCCAATTGAGAACCAAATTAGTTTCTTCACATCGTTGGAGCATTTTCTCCAAATGGGAGAGACAAGACGTAAAAGAATCACCATATACCGAAAAATCATTCATAAAGACCTCCATTGTTTTCTCGATCAAATCGTGAAATATGGCCATCATGCACCTTTGGAACGTGCCCGGAGCATTGCATAAGCCAAAAGGCATACGTCGATAAGCAAACGGTCCATAAGGGCAAGTAAAAGTGGTTTTTTCTTGATCCTGGGGATCAATTGGAATTTGAAAGTAGCATGAAAAACCATCAAGAAACAATAGAACTCATTTCCCGCAAGTCGTTCGAGCATTTGATCCATAAAAGGAAGCGGGAAATGATCTTTACGAGTCGCATCATTAAGTTTACGGTAGTCGATACACACTCTCCATCCGGTGACGAGACGTGTGGGAATTAACTCATTATCATCGTTCTTCACAACGGTAATACCACCTTTCTTCGGAACACAATGAACCGGGCTAACCCATGGGCTATCGGAAATGGGGTAAATCATCCCAGCGTCGAGTAATTTGATAACTTCTTTTTTGAATGACTTCATGAATTTTTACGTTAACCCGTCGTTGTTGTTGGACGGAAGGTTGGAAATTATCTTCGAGTAAAATCTTCTGAGTGCAAAAACGAGGGTTTATGCCCTTGATGTCAGAAATTTGCCAAGCGATGGCACTCTTATGCTTCTTAAGCACATCCAAAAGACGGTGCTTCTCTTCATCTTGAATGAATTTAGAAATGATAACAGAAATTAGTTGGTTCCTTCTAAGAAAGCGTACTCAAGATGAGGAGGTAACTCTTTGAGCTCGGTCTCAGGAGGTTTTTCGTTAGACGGCTCAACTTCATTAACTTCTTTGACTTCTTCAACATGAATATCCTTCGGAGGGAGAGGCGGAAACGGATCTTCATTCAAAAGTTGTTCAAGCAAAAGAATGTCTCCCTCCGGATCGTAATAAGAATCATCAACATTCGGTGTATCGATAGCAAGAAAAGCATTGACGTCTTCCAAGTTGAAATCACTTCCCTCAAACGAAGTGAGGGAAGGGGAAGATTCGGCAACAATAGGTTGAGAAGAAGGAGTGGGATTGCCACTCGAAGAATCATGAGAAAAACCGAGAAGTTCTTGAGAATACTCCTCCGAAACTTCATCAATAACATCAACACGGTTTACGGACATGCAATCATCGGTGGAGGAGTTACTCGACGTTTGGGCCAAGTTAAACGTGACGGCTTCATTACCATTTCGCAAAGTAATCTCCTCATCATAAACATCAATCAACGCACGGCCCGTCCTTAGGAAACCTCTCCCGAGAATGAAAGGAACCCTTGGATTGGGATCAAAATCGACAATCACAAAATCGGCAGGGAAGTGGAATTTTCCAACATTAACAATGACATCCTCGGCGATTCCAATGGGATGAGACGTAGATCGATCGGCGAGCTCGAGGGTCATGCAAGTGGGAGTAGGATCAGGAAGAGATACTTTCTTCCACATCAATTTAGGCATAAGGTTAATACTAGCACCCAAATCGGCTAGGGCGAAGCATTGAACCATCCCTGAAAAATTACACGGAATTAAGAACTTGCCGGGATCTCCAAGCTTTTCGGGAAGCTTTTTAAGGAGAACCGCGGAACAATTTTCATTCAAAGGCGTTTTTGTCATTTCAAACAATTGTTCTTTGTTATTCAACAAGTTTTTTTTATCATCGACGCAAATTTTGGCCTTAAAACAACGGCATCCGCGAGACTTAAATCAAAGGGAAGATCTTGAAAGATTTTATAGAATTTTTCTTTTTGATGGTTTGTTGTCTCGCGGTGCTTTTGATCATTTAAACGCGAAGGATAAGGAAGTTTAGTTTTAATGGGTTCTTCTTGTTCAAAAATGACTTTTTCCTTTCCTTTGGACACATTTTCTTTTTCTTTAGACGTTTGGACAACCGGAGGTTGGATGTTTTCGGTCCTTCTGTTATTAGTAGGAAGTTCCGTATCCGTTGTCGCCTCGGTTTCACGGTCGACTACCTTGGGAGTAAGAGAAGAAGAGGTAGTCGGAGCCGTAGGTCCATCATATGAAACACCACTTCGTGTCGTGATCGCCTTAGCATCGCCCATCGGGTTAGCGATCGTGTTGCTTGGAAGAGACGTAGTACCCGAACCCGAGGGTCGATCATTTAAAGACTTGTTAATATTAAGGATCTCCTTAGCCAATATCTCTTGAGTTTTCATTATTTGCTTAAGAATCTCATCCGAGGGCGACGGATTTTGAACAACATTTTGATTTTGGTTATTGAAATTTTACCCTCGGTTGTTCTGATGAAAACCTTGATTTTGATTTTGAAAACCATTATTTGCTCGGTTTTGGTTTTGATTGATTTGATTATTTTGATGTGGCACAACTTGATTTTGCGGTTGGTTATTAAAGCCGGGTGGTGGTCCAAGATAATTGTTAGAACGGTAGCTAAGGAGATTCCGATCTCCTTGGGGCCGGTAACGGTTACCACCCATGTTTGTAGCATACACATTCTCGTGAGCAAAGGCACCAGTTGCCGGACACTGAAAATACGGATGTGGACCACCACATGTTTCACAATTTTGATTAATCACATTCACTTGATGGTTATTTTTCTGATTCTGATTTGTGAAAACACGTAAAACTTCATCAAACTTCTTATTAAGAGCCGCAATTTCTGCATTGGAAGACGTGGTAGATCTCGATGACTCGTCCCTCTCGGCAGAGGAATCCCAATAATTGTGATGGGCGGTCATGTTCTCGATTAGATCATAGCACTCTTCGGGGCGTCTTTTCATAAAAGTACCACCCGTAGCAGCATTAATCGTATTACAATGACGTAAAGCTAAACCATTATAAAACGTGTCAATAATTGTGACGAGCAACATATTGTGATTCGGACATCGATCAATTGAAAGCTTATAACGTTCCCATGCCTCGAATAAGGACTCATCGGGACGTTGTCGGAAACTGCTTATGTCGTTTCTTAATTTCATCACCATCGATGGTGGAAAATATTTAGCCAAGAATTTAGAAACCATTTCATTGAACGTATGAATAGAATTCTTCGGAAGTCGATCAAACCAAGTGATGGCATGATGCGCCAATGAAAATGGGAAAAGATAGAGACGAAGGGCATCATCGGTGACACCGTTTTGTTTCATACTTTGGGTGATGGTTAAAAATTTATCAAAATGCTTGTTTGCATCATCACCCGGTAAACCATGGAATTGGCAAAAATTTTGGACTTGTTGAATCATGTGATGCTTAAGTCCAAAATCCGCCACTTCGATATTGACGGGGGCAATCGGGCCACCACGTCCGAACATAGTCGGTTGACATAACTCCTCCATTGTACGGAGATCGGGAGGAGGTTGAGGTCCACCTGGAGGGTCCTCATTTTGATTGTTGTTACTCATTTCCCCAACGTTTGGGAAAATAACACGGTGTGTGTGTCGTATAATCTTCTCGGGATTTGAAAGTGGTGAAATTAAGTTGTGTGACGAAGNCACGTCCGAACATAGTCGGTTGACATAACTCCTCCATTGTACGGAGATCGGGAGGAGGTTGAGGTCCACCTGGAGGGTCCTCATTTTGATTGTTGTTACTCATTTCCCCAACATTTGGGAAAATAACACGGTGTGTGTGTCGTATAATCTTCTCGGGATTTGAAAGTGGTGAAATTAAGTTGTGTGACGAAGATCGTGTGTTCATACACCAAAAACAAACCAAAAGTTAAAAAATAAAATCAAAAATTAATTTGAAAAGGAAAATATTTTTGGTTTTTTAAATTTGAAGAAAAATCAAAATTACAAATTTTAAGGGTTTTTATTTACAAGAAAACTTAAAAATCACAATATTTTTTTTCTTTTTCTTTTGTTTTGTTATTTTTGTGATCAATTCGTCAACCGAAATCGTTTCCTTCAAATCTACGCACAACGAGGGTGTCGGTTGTAGAATTAAAGTAATCCGAAAACGACTAATTTCACGATCTCTTTTTGCTTTCGAAGTTATTTGATTTACAACACTCTGTAGAGGTAGAGTGAGGATGATTTATTATATTTTTGGTATTTTGCAAACACTTTAGGAAAAGTGTTTAATATTTTTGATTTTTACTTTTATATAAGAAAATATATACAAGGAAGGTTTTTCAAAACAACGATTTTTCAAAAACGAAAACCAAAATTCAGTTCAACCTTCCCCGGCAGCGGCGCCAAAAATTGATTGACTTAGAAAACCACCAATTATATATCGTTTATAGTCCAAGGAATTACTCAACAAATAAGTAAGACCCGGGTCGTGTCCATGTGAAGGTGAATGGAATCATGGTCAACGATTCGTGAAATCGTGTTGTGAAAAAGTGAAAAGTGAATATTTTTGAGTTTTACAGTTAATAATATGAAAATACAATCAAAAGCAATTAATCATGTAAAACGTTCAAGAATGTAAAGCATAAATGTCAAAAACGAAACGTAAACTAAAAAAATAACGTCTATGTTACAAATTAAAACGTAAATTCTAAGCTATGCTAAGCCTACAGGCTCAAATTAAATTTTTAAAACTTTAAAATGATAAAAGAAAATTTTAGAAAAAAGAAAAATATTATTTTGACTTTATATTTATTTATTATGAATTAAAAACTATTTATGTATTTTTTTTATTTAATAAAAGAAAATCTAACTAATTATAAAATGAAAAATTTATTCTACAAATTTTTTTTCTAAAACTCTTAATAAAATGAAAATGAAATTTAAGAATAAAATCAGAAAATATTTTTGTCTTTTTGTGATTTAATTGGAAATTAAAATTGATTTAAAAACTATTTAAAAATAAAAAGAAATAGTAAATGAATTCAGAAAATTATGAAATTTTTATAGAAAATCTAAAATGTTATTTGAAATCTAGGAAAAATAATAAAGTTGAAAAATACGCAGAAAAGTGTTTTTTGGGCTAATATCAGCTTATTGCAAGTGCTTATTAATAAGCACTTGCAACAAATCTGAGTGAAACTCAAACCACAAGTATTTTTAACTCAAGTAAACTCAAAAACACTCAGATAAGAATAGGAGAAACACAGAGGCACAGCTAATGAATGAAAAGCAATCTCAAGAAGCTAAATGAATAAGCAAAACTTAAACAGAATAAGCTAGATGATCAGAATTAATATGAAACACTTGAGTAACCTCAAACTAACTCAGATGATGCAAAGTTACTCAGAAATCAAGTAATTAGCACAATAGCAGGCCCATGTATGAGTTCAGCAAAACAATCCTTTAAGCTCTACTAACAAAAGCAAATAAGCAGTCTGAAAAAGCCTTAATGTGCAAACTAATGGAGGCAAAAGTGAGTTAGAACTAGTGATTACCAAAGGAAACAAAAATCACACAAAGAACTCAAAGTATGAGACAGATATATGCTCACAAAAATTATCTCAATCAACTGATTCTTATGGTGTAGAGCACTAATATGAGCAGATAACCAACTTTACAAACAGATTAACCCTAGCAAATGAATTCCAAATTTGAAAATTCTTTTTGATCTTGAAACACAAACTACCAAACAATAGAGAAATGCAGTTTTCAACTATTTTTAATCTATATTTAAGCCTACAAGTTACTTAGAAAAATGTCCTATTTCTTTGCACTTGATATTTTTGACTTTTTATTATTCATGAAACTTTGACTTTTATGAATTATGGATGATCAGCTCTGCTTACAAATGTAATTTTAGGCTACAAAGGAATGAGTTTATGCTGAATTAACTAATTATGCACCTAAAAATGATATTATGCAACTTATTTTCCACCAACAGTTAACAGTTATAGAGATCTAAGATGTTTTTGACTTTTTACTATATGAACTATTGATTATATGTTTCAACTAACCTATTAATACCTATAATGAACTGACTAAGTCAAAATTTCAGCAAAAGATCAACTAGAAAACTAAACACTGCACTAATCCAAACACCCCTGAACTATACAAATTTCACTAATACTAATTGATTAAGCTTCAATTCACAACAACAGTGATCTAACAACAATTACTAACAACATTAGAGTCCAATTGATCAGCAAATAACAACTAAATCCAGCTATCACTCAGATACACAGATTAATTCAATCTCACAGATCAAAACACTACTTAAAAACTGAATGCACTATCAAAAGCAAACCTAAGCATTCAATACTTACAAAACTCATCCAGATTAGTCACACAACTATACCAGAAACCAAGTGAACAGTCAATAACAACAATGAACATCAATAGCACAGTATCACAGATCCAATAAATTTCATGCAGAAAAGTACTTATTATATTCTACACATACAAAAACTTAACAAAATCACTGAACAGGCTACAATTGACTAAAACAAGCATAAACAACTAGATCTGAACTGTATTAACAGAAGCTACACTACTATTTTCTAAAATGCAAATATAAGCTTGAAATATGAAATAGGAACTTACAAGCTAACTCTCAGCTAAACAGAGAGTTTTCCAAAGATGCCTATCTTTAGATAGGCTAAGCTCTTCCAGAACTAGCTTAAACTATCACTTTTACCTAGGATTCACCATCATCACCACTTGCGGTTGATTTTTGAATGTTTGATCTGTGTTTAACTATCTAATAAGCTCACTATAAGCTAATAAGCTAAAATGAACTTAAACACTACTGTAAGAGCTTAAATGTAAGCTGATTTAAGAAGTTGAAAACATTTTTCTTTTATTTTTATGTATTTTCTGAATTTTTTATATTTTTATGCTTTAAGAAAATTTGAGAGAAGATTGCTTTAGAAAAGTTAGATTAAGCTTCTGAGAAGCTTTCTACAACAGAAACAAGCTTATTTCAAATGAAAATGAAATCAAATCTATAATATTCAAAATGAGGAACTGAATGATAAAAGTTAACTCAGATTTTTATTATTCTACTGAAAATTACAAGAAATTTGAGAGTACAAATGGGCAGAGTAACGTTATCTAAAACTACTTGCTCAAATGAGCTAAAAACACACCTATTTATAACTGAATTAAGAAGGTTCTAGTGAGTTGGGGATCACGGATTGCCAAGCTGGCAATCCGTGTGCTTGTGCTTTCTCTAAGCGTCTCTGAGCCCTCTGATCATGAATCAATCATTCCCCTCTTAATTTGCACCCTTGGATCATCATTCATGAAGTGTAAGAACCAATCACTAGCTGCCACGTAATCCCCATGTGTTTCTTTGGTCCTGACATGTTCTGACACCATCCTGACCTTCTAGAAGCTAAGCAACTGTACGGAATTGCCCTTAATTGCTGTAATTTTGAGGGTCGGGTAAATTAGGGTTCTAAGGTGAATAATGTTTTCTGGGTTGAGGGGTAAAAGGGGGGCGGGTAAGTATTTTTTTATATTTATTTGACCCGTGAGAGTGTTTTGACCAAAGGGTTTGGGTCGGGTTTCTTTGCCAGGAGGATGGGCCTAGTGTTATTGTAAAGGTTAATGAGTTGGATTATTAAAAGGATAATGGGTTTAATTATTATAAGGCTAATATAGTTTCAGACTTTTGAAGATAACTTTCAAGGACCAAAAATGTAATTCTGGAAACTATAGGGACCCTTTCTGTATTTCTGAAAAGATGATATCCAAGGGCTAATCTTGACTTCTTCTGATTCTTGGAGGACCAATGTTGTCACATCTTTAAATATTTCTTCATGGATTAAATATGACAACTTTGAAAGATGAGGTACTGAAAATGAACATTTCTTCAAACTTTGATCAGGGACTAATCTTTGACATTCTGAATTACCAGCTTTGACTTTTCAACTCTCGTGCTCGTTTTTGCCGTTTTTCGTTTGATTTTTGTCCTTTTGTGAAATATCCGGCCCTGCACGATAAAAAACATAAAAACACACATTCTTTGGCGTTTGTTAGCATAATTGGTCTATTTGGGTCGGTTTTGGCAATGAAAAGGTATGTGAATTCACACATACCAGGCACTGTGATCAATCACAGACCACATAATGTTCACAAGCAATTCCGGGTGTTCAATGATTATAGGGTGGATGAATTTACTTGGAAAAAAAGGAGAAGGAGGTAAAAGTATACACTAGCAACAAATTCCAAGACTTCATAAAATACTACACAAACGAGTATGCGGTTTGGGGTGAACACAAGTTAGCAGAGGAACTCAAGCCTGAGCAAGGTATCAAAAATCGAGATGGCGGTGCTGCCTCCACTAGTGGGCCTCCCTTTCCCGCCGATGATATCCCGAATTCCGATACCTGAAGCCCTACCCTAAATACCTCTTCCTCATCATCTGACCGCGCAGCTTCAACCCCAAGTCCCGCTCCCACTCAAGGGCAAGTTGACTCCGAAGTTGCAGATCAAATCCAAGAAGATGCTGGTAAGTAACCATATTCTCATGTTATGCCTGAGAAAATGTCTCAAAAATCAAGATGGCGGTGCTGCCTCCACTAGTGGGCCTCTCCTTCCCGCCAATGATATCCCAACTTACGATACCTCAAGCCCCACCCTAAATATCTATTCCTCGTCATCTGACCCCGCAGCTTCAACCCCAAATCCCGCTCCCACTCAAGGGCAAGTTGACTCAAAAGTTGGAGATCAAATCCAAGAAGATGCTCGTTAGTAACCATAATCTCATGTTTGCTGTATTTGTCTTGTCTTTTATAACTGACTTTTTTTTTCATTTTTCTTTTATCCTAGTATTTTAAGAATATTGCTTTTTTTAGACTAGAAGCGAAGTGACAAATGCATATTGGAGATGTGTTGAGTAGTGTCTCATCTTTCCCTGGACTTTTAGAAGATACATGTCTTCGATGTCATTCAAATGTAAGTAGGGAAATCAGTTTCTCAGAACTCGTACTCTTTTTCTTCTTGTCTTTTGACCTTTATCTTCTCCAAAAATGTATAGTCCCCCATATTTGCTTCGGCTTCAATGCTAATTATGGCTACAGTCCTGATGTTGCTCGTTACTCATGTCGCTGACTTGGCCACCAGTTTGCTACGATAGTAGGTTTTTCTGTTTTCAGGCCAATGATAGATTCCTAACTGCGCATCTTTGTTGTACAGCATCTGTTGAGATACGAACAATTAAGTTGTCGTATCTTCAATAGCAGGTTGCGTGTATCTGGCTACCAGAATCTAAGTCAGCGAGGTAGCATACTTGCCTTTAGACTTGTTTCCATGTTGTATGTAACATCCACTACAAGAAAACAATCATTTAGTGTCATATTTAGCGACACAAGAAATGACGTTGCAAAATCGCGACATTAATAGCAACAAGTATAGTGTCGTACATGTAGCCAATGTTACAATCTCAGACGCAAATAACTCGGTGTCACAGATTAAGTGGCTAAACATGTCGCTAACTTGCGATGTCTAAAAGGCATGTCGCTAGCAATGTCGCCACAATTGCGACGTTGATTCTCCTGACATTGATTCTGGAAATATTTCTAAGACACACAAAAGATGGATTGATCATGTTGGCTCCAAGAATGGAAGTTATTATGGATCTGGATCAGGGGTTGATAAGTATTTGTTTCAGCGTGATAGTGAAGATGAGCCTTCAGTCCATAATTCACATGAGGACCTTGATCGTTTTGAAGACAGGTTGAACCAACAAGAACTGGAGCAGGGATTTATGAGAGATGAGTTTGACACCTTAAGGAAGGCACAGGAAGATCAGTCCAGAAAGCTAGCTCAGGTTCTGGAAGCCCAAGCATCGTACGAGCAGAACCTAAAAAAGATTGTCTATGAGGAGGTTACTAAAGTGGTTGCTCAAGAAGTCGGGAAGGTCGTCTCTCAAGAAGTGTCAAAAGCCACTCGTCAAATTCTGAAAGCAATTGGTGGTAAGAAGGTTTGATAGTGTTGTTTTTTTTTAGTACTTGAATAAATTGTAGCTAGATGATAACTAGTTCAAAATTTGTTGATGGAGTTCTTAGTCACATTAGTTTAGATGTTATGTTGGAATGGAATGCTTAGCAAAACTTCATGTATCAACATTCTATTATATATATAATATCTTGGATCTTCATATGTATGTATCTGACATTTCATTATATATGTATGCTAATATCTTGGATCATCATATGTATTATTGTAATTATTGTTTAGTGAAAGTTACCGAAATGCAACGTTTTAGACGGCGACGTATAATAATGTTGTTGCTAAAAATAACGACATAAATAGCGATTTAAAGCTGAAATGTCGCTATAAACAAACAAAAATAGCGACTTAAACAGTGTCATATTACACCAAATGTGACATAAATAGCGACATAAACAGCGTCAGGGGTGGACCAATTACGACACACGTAGTAACCCAAATAGCGATAGGTGGCACAAATAGCTACATAGTTAGGGACACAAAGAGATGCGACGCTATTTTAAATAGCGACTTACGAAAAGAAGTCGCTATAGTTGTCTCTATATGTAGCGACTTGTCTTAGATGTCACAAAATTTAGCGACTTCCTCGTAGCGACTTTTAGTGTCGCGTAACTAAATGCGTCGCTAAGCCAAAATAAGTCGCTAAAAGCGTCGCTAAAAATGGGACAAAATGGATGTTTTCTTGTAGTGATCCCGAAATTTACCCAGTCATTAATTAATGTTAAACTCGAAGTAATACACTTTGAAAGTTTAGTTAACCTTTTTACGAGTTAATCTTTTAATATAAAGAGGCAATTTCATATTTACCCAACTTAAACACANATGATGAGCCTTCAGTCCATAATTCACATGAGGACCTTGATCGTTTTGAAGACAGGTTGAACCAACAAGAACTGGAGCAGGGATTTATGAGAGATGAGTTTGACACCTTAAGGAAGGCACAGGAAGATCAGTCCAGAAAGCTAGCTCAGGTTTTGGAAGCCCAAGCATCGTACGAGCAGAACCTAAAAAAGATTGTCTATGAGGAGGTTACTAAAGTGGTTGCTCAAGAAGTCGGGAAGGTCGTCTCTCAAGAAGTGTCAAAAGCCACTCGTCAAATTCTGAAAGCAATTGGTGGTAAGAAGGTTTGATAGTGTTGTTTTTTTTTTACTACTTGAATAAATTGTAGCTAGATGACAACTAGTTCAAAATTTGTTGATGGAGTTCTTAGTCACATTAGTTTAGATGTTATGTTGGAATGGAATGCTTAGCAAAACTTCATGTATCAACATTCTATTATATATATAATATCTTGGATCTTCATATGTATGTATCTGACATTTCATTATATATGTATGCTAATATCTTGGATCATCATATGTATTATTGTAATTATTGTTTAGTGAAAGTTACCGAAATGCAACGTTTTAGACGGCGACGTATAATAATGTTGTTGCTAAAAATAACGACATAAATAGCGATTTAAAGCTGAAATGTCGCTATAAACAAACAAAAATAGCGACTTAAATAGTGTCATATTACACCAAATGTGACATAGATAGCGACATAAACAGCGTCAGGGGTGGACCAATTAGTAACCCAAATAGTGATAGGTGGCACAAATAGCTACATAGTTAGGGACACAAAGAGATGCGACGCTATTTTAAATAGCGACTTACGAAAGGAAGTCGCTATAGTTGTCTCTATATGTAGCGACTTGTCTTAGATGTCACAAAATTTAGCGACTTTCTCGTAGCGACTTTTAGTGTCGCGTAACTAAATGCGTCGCTAAGCCAAAATAAGTCGCTAAAAGCGTCGCTAAAAATGGGACAAAATGGATGTTTTCTTGTAGTGATCCCGAAATTTACCCAGTCATTAATTAATGTTAAACTTGAAGTAATACACTTTGAAAGTTTAGTTAACCTTTTTACGAGTTAATCTTTTAATATAAAGAGGCAATTTCATATTTACCCAACTTAAACATAGCTTAGTTTCGTTAAGTTTCTTTAAAACTTTCATGTCGTATACTTGTGTGGTTAAACAACTTAACGTGTGTTCAAGATGAAATTACAACTTTGAAAAGAAACACAATATACATGCATGCAATTACAAACTCAGTTTGGAGAAGAAAATAAACACAAAACATGTACATGCATGATATACAGATATTGAAAATTTATAACAAATATAAAAGTCGCACCCCCCCCCCTTCTTAAATACATTTAAACTGTGACACATAACAAGAAAGAGCTCCTGGCTTAGTTGGTTGTGTCGATCAGTTTAGGGGTGAGCAAAACCGCCCAAGTCCCGACAACCGACCCGATCCCGACATAAACCGATAGTCCCGAAACCGAATAATTGCTTCTCGGGTCGGGAGTCTGGATGGATTTTTAGCATTTTCGGGATTCGGGACGGGTCGGGACGAGCCAAAAACCGACAAAATACAAGCAAAAACGACTACTTTCGGGACGGGCCAAAAACCGACTACTTTCGGGTCGGTATTCGGTTTACGATTTAGGTGACTTTCAGGATCGGGATCGGGACGGGTCGGGTCGGGATCCGGACCGATGCTCAGCCCTAGATCAGTTTGCACACAAGTGGCCTGAACCCAGGCGTGGTCACGATTGAGATATATTTTTTTTTACAAAACTGCTACCCTGTTTCCTTTGAAAACCTAACGCACACTAATTGGGCCCTTAAAGCCGAATAATCTCAGAAACCAAATAAGTCAAGTTAAATAAGCAGTTATATAAGCAGTCGGCATAAGCTGTTGTGATAAGTTAAACTCACTTTATTAAGCCCTTAAAAATAAGCCAGGAACTTATATAAACTCTCGGCACTCTTTTAAAACCTACGCACCTAAACAGGCTAACGAGCCCAAGCGGTTTTCAAAATAAGCCAGCCTATAAGCTATTGGGATAAGCTAGAACACACTCTTTTTAAGCCCACAAAATTAGCTAAAGCTTATTTGCCTCGTTAACCCTTTTTAAAAACCAAACGAACCCTTGATTGGGCCTCAAGGCCCATTAACCTTTTCGTGTAGCCCTTTTCAAAATAAGCAGTTGAAATAAACTTAGATAAGCACTTGGAACTTAGAAAACCAAAAAGAAAGTAAATTTTTACAACTTATAAATTTTCGGACTAAAAATGCAAATTTATGACTTGGGTAAAAAGTGTAAATCTTAGAGAAGATGCGGGTCAAAACTAAAAACTGTAAGTTTCGGCTAGAAACTGAGATTAGGGGCTGAATTGGGTTAAATCTTTCATTTTCAGAAAGTACAAGGAAAAGTATATAATAATTAAAATGGACTTAAAATGTAAATCTTTTAAGTTAAAGGTAAAAAGTATAACTTTTATATAAGTTAAGGGTAAACTTTGTTACTTTAGTATATAATGAAAAACTTATATTTACAAACTAGTTACGTCAAAATTTTGTAAAACCTTACCTATAAAATATCAGTACGACGATATCAAAAATTCACAACCGAATCACTATAAAACAAATAATACAAACATTTAATAACTTATCATTCCATATCTTAAAATACTTAAAATGAATATTCTAGTTTATCATCTACTAACTTTTGTTAATTAATTGACGACTTCATTATAAACCTTGTAATATCGAGAACATGTATAATTAAACAATACCATACTTATAAAATAATGTTTGTAGAAACTTTTGTTTTTGAACTTTAAGCATTTTCACACATGCATCGACAATCTAACAATTAATAATAATTTCCAAACTTACTGACATCCAGTCCTAAACCAACGAATCTAAAAACTTGCCATATTACTCTACGTCGCAAGCCGGAGCCGTTCACTTACGTCAACTGATACTACTTTGTCTCGACTACCACACTATTGAGGTGAGTTCATAGTCCCACTTTTATACATTTTCAATCCCGTGAGGAGATACATGCTACAAACCTGAGCACAAGTATTTTTCTGTATGCAATCCTGATTGATATTGCCTAATTTCCAATTGTAGCCAATAAATGACCATCATATCATTAACCATTAATCATTTGCGAGTGAACGCGAATATAGTGAATAGATATATTTGCAGTTGACGCCCCATTTGCGTTCCGGAATGGTAACCAAATGCACTTTATTTGAGAATAAATAGGAGAATGGCAAGCTCCTACAAACGGACCCTGAAATAATTATATAATCTCATTTTCAAAAAGTAAGGGTAAAAGGTGTAAATTTATGATATTGGGCTAAAAATGTAAAGTTTATAGATTTTGGGTAAAAAGTGTAACTTTAAATAAGTTGAGGGTTAAGTTTGTAACTTTGAGGTATTTTTGAACAACTTATATTTACAAACGGGTTACACCCGGTTTTTATAGAACTTACGCTTAAGTTATATTTACGACGATTCCGGAACGTAAATAACAGTGTTATTTTCAAACAATTAATATAATCTATCATCAACTAACTTTAAAATAAATAAAACAAACATTTATATAACTTATAATCTACTAATTTAAAATATTTAAATAAATATTTACGACGATTCCGGGACATAAATAACAATGTTATTTTCAAACAATTAATATAATCTATCATCAACTAACTTTAAAATAAATTAAAAAAAAAAACATTTATATAACTTATCATCTACTAACTTAAAATATTTAAATAAATATTTTAACTTAACATAACTTATCGTCCATTAACTTTTGTTAAACTCTATATGAGTATGTTATATACTTAGTAACGACGGAAACATATATATTTTATCTAATACAATACACACAAGCAGTTCACCACACAAGCTACGAAGATACAAATATTTTTACAAACGTTACAAACCTTTAAACTTTATTGATTAAAGTCATAAACATAAACCAACGAATCTAAGACTTGATATATTTATCTAGGTCGTGTGTTGGATGTAATCTCTCGTAATTTTCCCACGAATAGTAAATAATAAATTATGATTTATGAATCATTACGTTATTTAATAACCGTTTATACTGGTAACAATTTTTTTTTTTTTTTTTTTTTTGTGCTATTCTTTTTTTGGGTAAAGGGGAGGAATCCTGCACCCGGTAAAATAAATTTTGTGCTATTCATGATATACTATTAAATCACAATGTTACTTGTGATTATCAGTTACCTAGAAATGACGCTCACACAACCCTTGATAGTCTAGTAATCACGAATTAAAAAAAATATTTAAAACGTTTAACGTTTATACATTTCGTTATTTAACCAAACACGTTCAAATAATTTCCCGAGCTCACGAAAATTTCCACAAGTACTCACTAGTAATATTGGGCCTCGACCCAATACTCAAAACATGATTAATGGGCCTGCAAACCCATTGGGCGTCAAGCCCAGTAGCCACAAAACCCAACGGACCCTTATAGTTATTTTTTTTTCTTTCCTTTCTTTCTTTCTTTCTTGGCCCAGTCCACCAAACGAGCCCAAACACAAACCAAAGCCCAAAAACCTTTATTATTTTTTCCAATTACATGTCCAAGGCACGATCACTTTGGCCAATTTACTCGCAAATCTCCTTAACAACTTAGCAATATTTTTGCACAACTCGTTTGCCCTCCCAACAAAGAATCATGAGTGACCCTTCATTTTCCATTCACGTGTTCATTTGAAGCTCAAAAAATCACCAAAGCTTGGGTCATTGAAGCATATTCATTAACTCACAAACCACATCAAACGAATTACACATCATCTTTAACACGTTTTTATTGGTATTTGACCTCCTAATACTCACAAAACAAACCATGACAAACCAATATGATTATCTTTTGTTTCTTTTCTTCTCGGCTAGAACTCCACAAGGACGAATATGTCACTAACTCTTCTATTCACTCTCTTGGCTTCAAAGGTAATCATGAAAGTCATGTTTTGACTACGTTTTAAAAGAAGTTGACCTTCCTAAACGTGCCAACAAGACTCAACGCAAACTATGGATCCATTTGTCTTCTCTCATTTGGAAACTCTCACAAGGACGATTCATGCACAATACTCATCATCAACTCACTATTTCAAGCTACTTACCTCGTACCACCTTGTCCTTATGGTTATCATTGTTTTTCATTAAACACGTTCTAAAATCCTCCGATATATACATGCATGAAAGTCGAGTTCATGCACACCCTCAAACACATCACAACTCAAAAACTCTCTAAGTCCTTTTCTTTTAGTTCCTGTGTTCGAAAAGTTTGGCCAAAACTTGTGAGGTTCGAATCAAGTTAAAGGGTATACATCACTCGTTACTATATCTTTGGTGGGTGAAGAATCGAGTTACAATCTTTTCCTAGCCATTCACAAGCCCTACGTAATGTTTTGCCCCACCCTTTGAGGTGAGGTAAGTCATTTTTCACTATGCTTATTTCCATTTTCATATTACATTACATTCGAACCACATGAACATTGCACCTATCATTCGTTATTTATGTTAACGACACATATATTTTATTTGCTATACTAATTATTTAGTATGCTATCTAATAGGTTTCATCAATATTCGCAACATATATACATGTATAAACACAATTTTAGGCACGTTTCTAAGTGCACTTGTCCATTTCGAAAATTTTATAAACACTTAGAATATTTTGGTACTAAAAAATGCTTTTTCAAAAATGACCAATGTCGCTTCACTTTGGCCTCGTGAATTCTAATCGAGCCACATAACACTACTATTTTTAGGCTCGACCTATTAGTTCGTATACCAAACAATTAGTTCATGAAAGAAAAACATAATAACGAGCTTGTTTAGTCCCTTTCCCAAGTCTAAAGCTAATCGAGTAGAGACAGATTCAATAAAACCTTATATATTAACGTGAGCTTTAAAGCCCAATAAGCAATTTATAAGCAATCTCAGTAAGCTGACCTTATAAACTCACTTCCTATGTTTTTGCAACACTTAAATGGGCCATACCCCAGGCCCAATACTTCCCTAAGCCCAACGGATCTCAAAGTCTTATTGGGCCTATGTTTTGGCTCGCTAAAAGCCCAAAAGGTTTAAAAATAAGTTTTGTAGATAATAAGCAGTTTGTATAAGCTAATTAAGCTGTTTTGAGCTTATTTATAAAATAAAAATGTTAAGTTTTGAATTTGGTGAAATTTGGACTAAAATTGCAAATTTTTATAAGTTAAGGGACTAAAACTGCCAAGTTTGTAAACTTGGGGTACAAAATGTAATTTTGAAATTTTTGTGATGAAAATTGTAAATCTTAAACTTCTGGGTATAAAATGTAAATTATGAAAAGTTTTAGACTTAAAATGTGTATATATATTTAAATTTTGGACTGAGATTGCAAAAATTATGCCGCTATGGGTTAAAACTGTAAATTTGTGAAACATAAAGGATTTTTCAGAAAATATTAATTTTATAAATTATATTAATGTTTTATATATGTAAACATATATTTGTAATAAATCGTGTTGATCAAATTTTTCGTAAACTAACTTATATATATAAAGTTTTATATATAAGGATATAGAGTGAGGATCATGTGCGGATTTTGGATTTTAGTGCGGACGTACGGACAGATCTGGACCGTCCATCCAGATCTGATCTAGATCTAATCACACACACATCACACACACGCGTTATTATCGCGGTACCAATTGACCATGCAAATGATTTTTTTAATTTTTTTCCTTTTGAGGGCTCCTTACTATTGTTGTCTTCTTTCATTTTTTTATTTTTTCAGATTTTTCTGAGCACTTTTTTGTTTTTGTGATTATGAGTCCTAC
>LBNU01007304.1:74720-94191 GCA_014162995.1 Artemisia annua
ATATATATATATATATATATATATATATATATATATATAAACGATTAACCAAAGCTTAAAACATCGATGTTGTTTTCTCAATCACCAACCTAGTTTACCAACGACAATCTCATTATCACCTATCGTATCTTCGACGAACGATCACATTACTCACAAGTTATATTTATATATAACTTTGTTTTTGAACTTTAAGCATTTAAATGAACAAGAGTTTCTATCACAATTAATAACCAATATTCGCGATTAAATCAGATTTAGACTATCAAACACTAAGACTTGCCATATATTATTTAGGTTGTGTGTTGAAGCCGTTTCCTTCCATCGTTTGTGTTACGATACCTCTACCACTACCGTACTACCAAGGTGAGTTCATAGCCCACTCTTAACTATTTTAAACCCTTTTTGTGGGGAGATATGATCGTCACAGAACTAGCTATGAAAGCAAGAACCACTAGGTATCGTTGTCCCAACGAGGGTTGAATATGGATCTCGTCACTCAAGACCGTGAGATATGTGTGATGAATAGGTTTTAAAAGAAAGTTTTGTTTAGTCTATACTACAACGACAAATTAAAGTAAAGGAAAGCGGTAAAACGACATGAAATAAGAAAACAAGTAAAGTTGCATGAGTAAAATGACTAAAGAAAGCGGTAAATGAAAGCGATAAGTAAATAAAACGGTAAATGAATTTAGAAGACAATGTGTTTGCAAAGCGACTCGAGTAAGTTCGTTAAGCTTGGGATAAAAGTTTGCAACGAGTTATTCTCCTTTCTCGAGATTAGTTGTTAATTAATCTTTTGAAGAGATATTAACTCAAGACGAGTGAATTAACCGTTCAAAGGTTTCGTCTTTTAATAATCAACTCACACGTCCAAGTAATCTTTCGATTACTTATCACAAACGTTTAACGCTCTCACTAAACTCACAAACTCGAATTGCTAAGCAAACACGTTTTAAAAACTACTCACGACTCATATTAAAAACGTAAAGCGATAAATAAATGTTAAGACTAAAATTAAACTCGCTATCTAAAAACTAGAAAACCAAACTCGCTATATGAAAAACCATACTACATACTCGCTAGGATCAAATCAAAACTCGCTAGACCTAATAGGAAAACCATACTCGCTAGGGCTAAGAAGATTTCCATACTCGCTAGAGGTTAAGACCTCACCATACTCGCTAGCATTATGGCTCCAAACTCGCTACATATGTTTAGAATTCCAAACTCGCTAGAACTTTAGTCCCCAAACTCGCTAGCTTAAGTTCCTAACTCGCTAGGGCCTAGTTTCCTAACTCGCTAGACCTAACAAAAAAACTAAACTCGCTATACCTAAGTAACCAAACTCGCTAGACAAAGAAAAATGATACTCGCTACTAAACCCTAAAATCTAAACTCGCTACTAAACCCTAAAAACAAAACATACTGGACTCTTTTAACGTGACACAAATTTAATAAAAGGTAAATTAGACTTGTAAAAAAAACTTGGTAAATAAAATGTAAAGACACTAAAATAAGCTCAAAAATAAGCAAACAAGCCACGGCTTCTTTTGGAAGCCTAGCTTATTTGTGTATCTTTTCACTTGAAACTAAAAACATGCAAAGTTGACAAAGAAAATAATAAAAGCTTGTAGAGAAGATTAAAAGGAAAGCTTGTAAAGATTAAAGGAAAGATTTAAGACATCAAAAATAAGCTTGCATTGAAAATAAATCTACACTAATACATGAAATAAGCTAAACTACTCTACCTTACCCCTACTCCTAATCCTCAAAACTAATCAACCTTCACAATGAGGCTTAAGCTTCTATTTATAGGTCAAGAGCTTACACATGTTTGGCGATGTTGCACGTTTAGCCCTTGAACCTTTACAATTCATGAAATAGCACTAAAACTATGTTACAAACTATTAAACGTTCTTAAATACTAAATGTAAACTCTTGTAACTTCGAGGCTTGTGTTGACGTGTATTCTAAAAGTCTTCGAAGATGTAAAAGTGATATCTTGCTCGAATTTATGAAGCTTATCGTAATAAATAGCTTTGAACTTTGATTAAGCATCTCTTTCGTTTTCTCGAGCCTTTAGGAAATAACTTTGTCATCACGGGCTTTCCTTGAGTAAATTTCATCGTTGACTCGGCTTTTAGACACTTTTCCACATCTCGTGCTCGTTTTAGGCTTTTTGGTTGACTTTTGTGCTATTTATGCAATATCCGTCCCTGCACGATCACAAACACAAAAACAAGATATCTATGGCGTTTCACGTTAGTTTTTGGTCTTTAAATCACTTAAACTAAGGTCAAAAGTATGTGTAAAATAGCACATACCAAGATACATGCTACAAACATGAACATAAGCTTTTTAGTATGTTATGCCTGATGTTATTATTGCTTAAGTAGCTTATTGCCAAAAGTCCCTCTATCATGAACCTTAATCACTTGCGAGTGAACGTAAATAGTTGTGAATAGATCTATTTGGGACTGACAATCCCGTTTGGGTCTGCTAGGATGAGTCACCCAAAGGCACCTTATTTAAACATACTTATAGGTTCCTATCCTAAGGGCCCGATATACTTTACATCATTTTGATGCCTGTCAAGCGTTGCGTGTCATGAGCTTAATGCAATAACAACTTGATTTTTTAACTTGTTTAATTGTAATTTGATGCAGTTAACGTTTATACCTTGTGTTCAACTACTAAACTTAAACCATGAATATCACTCAACTTTTGTTGACTTTTAGCATGTTTATCTCGGTAACTAAAGCTCGGAAATCAAGGCACGGAGTAGGGCACTAAACCCGGCAAGGGTGTAAAATAAATGTTTTATCATTCGCTTTTAAATAAATATGCGTGGCATGAAATGTTAAACTATGAAACCTCTTTGTATTTCCGAATACTTGATCTTTGAATGATAAACGTAACTTTTAAAACGTCTCTTCGAGTCGTTTTTTATGATTATGACTAAGATCCACTACGTAATACCCCATTAAGTCTTCCGCTGTTATCGTTAAATTTTGGGGGTGTTACATTGGAGCCGTTCACTCACACATTTGAGTTACCTCTTGACCACATTGAGACGGTTGAGGATGCTATTCAGAGTCTTGTTGCTGAGTGATTGGACGTCCAGGAGGGGTTAGCTAGAGTCGAGACCGAGACACTAGAGACTCGCACACAGGTTGCCAGTTATCAGAGGGAGCAGATGAGGCACGATGATGAGATTGAGCTTACCCGCATCAGGATTTTCCACACTTGAGGTGCTTATCGAGGACATCCAGGTCCCCCATCGAGAGGACATGCAGCGTCTTCTCNGTTTACCAACGACAATCTCATTATCACCTATCGTATCTTCGACGAACGATCACATTACTCACAAGTTATATTTATATATAACTTTGTTTTTGAACTTTAAGCATTTAAACGAACAAGAGTTTCTATTACAATTAATAACCAATATTCGCGATTAAATCAGAGTTAGACTATCAAACACTAAGACTTGCCATATATTATTTAGGTTGTGTGTTGAAGCCGTTTCCTTCCATCGTTTGTGTTACGATACCTCTACCACTACCGTACTACCAAGGTGAGTTCATAGCCCACTCTTAACTATTTTAAACCCTTTTTGTGGGGAGATACATGCTACAAACATGAACATAAGCTTTTTAGTATGTTATGCCTGATGTTATTATTGCTTAAGTAGCTTATTGCCAAAAGTCCCTCTATCATGAACCTTAATCACTTGCGAGTGAACGTAAATAGTTGTGAATAGATCTATTTGGGACTAACAATCCCGTTTGGGTCTGCTAGGATGAGTCACCCAAAGGCACCTTATTTAAACATACTTATAGGTTACTGGAAAATACCTATCCTAAGGGCCCGATATACTTTACATCATTTTGATGTCTGTCAAGCGTTGCGTGTCATGAGCTTAATGCAATAACAACTTGATTTTTTAACTTGTTTAATTGTAATTTGATGCAGTTAACGTTTATACCTTGTGTTCAACTACTAAACTTAAACCATGTTATCACTCAACTTTTGTTGACTTTTAGCATGTTTATCTCGGTAACTAAAGCTCGGAAATCAAGGCACGGAGTAGGGCACTAAACCCGGCAAGGGTGTAAAATAAATGTTTTATCATTCGCTTTCAAATAAACATTCCTGGCATGAAATGTTAAACTATGAAACCTCTTTGTATTTCCGAATACTTGATCTTTGAATGATAAACGTAACTTTTAAAACGTCTCTTCGAGTCGTTTTTTATGATTATGACTAAGATCCACTACGTAATACCCCATTAAGTCTTCCGTTGTTATCGTTAAATTTTGGGGGTGTTACATTGGAGCCGTTCACTCACACATTTGAGTTACCTCTTGACCGCATTGAGACGGTTGAGGATGCTATTCAGAGTCTTGTTGCTGAGTGATTGGACGTCCAGGAGGGGTTAGCTAGAGTCGAGACCGAGACACTAGAGACTCGCACACAGGTTGCCAGTTATCAGAGGGAGCAGATGAGGCACGATGATGAGATTGAGCTTACCCGCATCAGGATTTTCCACACTTGAGGTGCTTATCGAGGACATCCAGGTCCCCCATCGAGAGGACATGCAGCGTCTTCTCAACCAGATTTCAGAGCTCAGGAGTCGTTTGGAAGGAGCACCAGGCAGTTAGATAGATCTGTTATCATTTGTAGCTTTAGTTTTATTTCAGAATTGTAGCCACGGGATGTGTGGCATGAATATTGACGCTTGTATTATTAATTGTTATGTAACAATTTGAACAAGTTATTTATGGTTATATTGTGTTGTGGAGCACATGCCCTTACTTTTACCACTTCTGGTTCAATCACAGATCATATTGGTTCTAATATATGCACATGAGTGAAGTTACATAAGAACAAGCTTCCTTAAAGTATTATTCTTCTTCAAACTCAAACAACATGCATCAGGTGTGTTCGATAACAAAAACCAGTATCAAAGATAACCAAAGGCCTTTGGTAGGTTGTCAAGCTAAGGAAAAATGTTAGAAATTAAAAGAGGAAAACTAAAGATTAAGATGAATGCAAGCCTAATAAGGTAAACCAGGGATACAAGGAAAAGGAACGATAAAGGACAAACGATATTAGTTAGTAAATTGGACAGAAGACGAAGATGATGGATCTCATATTCGTCCGTTGTCAAATTTGGCAACCGTTGGGATTTCACTAGATGGAAATAAACTAGGAGAACAAAAGACTTTGGTATGAATGCACACAAGTCACTACAACAAAGATTTGTATCATCACTCTTAGTTCCCAGTCTGGTTTTATTAAGATTCAAGAATGCAACAGATTCAACATTTTCATAGGTATATTTGCAATCTGCAATTTATTAATTTTCTGAGTTACAACTTTTGTCAAAGATGCATGCTGTTTAAACTTTTATTTTAAGCCAGAAAAATAGGTTGCGGTGACAAAGACCCAACTGCTAACACAATAGTTCACTAGCAATCTGGCGAGTCGTTTAGAGTTTTCACTACTCTAATAAGAGAATGAGCTACAGAATAGCCTCAGAAACCACAAGCAAACGAATCAAAACAAAGTGCATCAAACTCAAATCACAAGGTATTCTTTCAGAACATTTAGGTAGCCCAAGAACAAAGAAAAAATAAAGTGCATTCAACAACATACTAATAAACAAAAAGTTGTGCTCTTCTGAAAAAAAGGTTAACTAGGGTTTGCTGAGAGGTTCTTTTCAAGGTGCACTTAAGCAACAGCGTCTAGGAAAGCTCTTCCAGGTTCGCGGTTTGCAAGAGGTCCATGGCATCCAAGAAGCTGCAGTTACCAACAAGAAAATTAGGATGTGTGATGCTCGGATCATTAAATGATTTTAAAATAATATTTTAGTGTACCACCTATCCACTAAAAAATTTGGAAAAGGAACAACTAACCCAAGACCCACCCACTTACAAACTCTATTAATGTGCATAACTACGTACTCTTGTCATACTTTTATATATAATCAATGACCAGTAACTAAAAACCACAAGCTTGATGCGTGATACTAGATAACGAACAAGACGGCAATTTTACAATTTGCCCAAAGGCTACCTACTTCTACACAACTCGTAAGTGAGCATTTATCAAAAACAATTCACCTTCCCATAAATATCCGGCTATTTAAACTTTACTAACTAGCTAGATACTAAACGATAGGCTATTAAACATGCACAAAACAGTCAAATTCGCAAACTTCCTACGTTTCCTGAAAATGAGAATAAATTAACTTGGAATTTACGACAGGCTATATTGGACGTGGACAGAACAGTCAAATTCACAACAGCAACATCCTACGTTTCATGAAAATGAGAAAGAATTACCCTGGCATTAACACCATCAGGCATAATGCGGTTCTCAGACTTCCACTGAATATAGTCAGCACGGCTGAACTTGGTGAAGCCCCTTCAATGACAACAAAAAAAATACAAATTAAGTAATCGACTCATAACATGATAAAGCATCAGACAATATATTTGTTGAAGCGAAATTTTACTATCATGAATCTCAACAATCATTGCATACTTTATATCATTAACAATGTTTAACCTCAAGCATTAACAAAAAAGAAATACGCATCATTGGGTAGGCAAATACACATACCATTTCCTGCTGATAATGATCTTTTGACGACCAGGAAACTTAAACTTGGCACGACGAAGAGCCTCCTGAGCATGCTGACTGTTACCATCCTTGCACCTAACCGACAAAAGCACTTGACCAATGCTCACACGAGCACACACACCTTGTGGTTTACCAAAAGCACCTCTCATACCCGTCTGGAGCCTATCAGCTCCAGCGCACGAAAGCATCTTGTTGATACGTAGCACATGGAAAGGATGAACCCTGACCCTCAAGTGGAAAGCATCCTTTCCAGCAAACTTAGTCATGTACTTGTTGCAGGCAATACGTGCAGCCTCAAGTGCCTCACTGGAAACATTCTCCTTCTCCCAACTGACCAAATGCACACAAAAGGGGAACTCATCGACTCCTTTCTTCTTCATACCGACGTCATAGATCCTAATCTTGGGATCGGGCACACCACGGCAGTAACGGGACTTTGGGTATGGCTTGTTCTTAATCTGCCTGTAACACCTAGCAGGTCCTGAAACATAGAAACAAACATTCCATCACAATCTGCCTTAAGTAAAGTTGTAAATAATAATCCATTCACTCATATCTGCTAAAACGTTTAATATTATTAAAACTTATAATACCTACCATGCGCAACAGATCAACAAAAGTATATAAGATGCAAAGATAGCATGTATGAGTGATACTGCAACTTACACAAACAGGATGCAAAATCTTTCAGACAATTTATTTTATTACATTGACTGCTCTTTGCAGTGTACTACAAAAATTTAATCCCCTTTAAAACACATTTTTCTTCCATCCAATTGTAAACTATCATAGGAAAATCATTTAAACAATAAGTACCAAATTCTGGTAAAGAAAACATAAGAACAGCACAAAGATAAAAAAAACCAACAGTCTAAAAGCATTAACATGTATCGTAGACCAATAAACCAATAGAAACCACCTCAAAACTCGAACTACATCTAACATTGCTTACATCAAAACTCGAACAACAGTTGTATCTGCTAATAAGCTGCTATTCTTACAAAATCAATAACATACGAAAACCAGTTAAAAATTTGAAGCAATTGCATCTAAAATTCAACATTTCATATTAAAAAACAACTTAATTTCACTAACGCATGTCAATCATATTCAAATATGTTACACACAATTAGCCTCAACAAAAAGTAACTTGTTAAAGAAAAAAAAAAACAAATATCAAAATAAACATAAAATCAATTCAAAATTACAAATCATCCAAATAATCTAACTAGGGATAATACTCACCCTCAAAAACATGAAACAAATTCTCTTAAAACCTAAATGCCTTTAAAACATATATCACACATAAACAATAACAAAACATTTACATCTACTATTCTAAAACATAACACAACCTCAACTATTAAGTAATATAAAATATGTAAAATCATCATCCAAAAAAACATTTTTAAACAATTCATAACCTTTAAATAAATAATTTCGTATAAATCACAACCAAGGGTAACAACATAAGATATGATTTCTTATCATCATGTAAATGAATAAAGGGGCTTACTTCTTCCCATGGTGAAAATGTGGTTTGATTTGCCGCAATACTGTTTATCACAAAAACCCTAATTTATCAATATGAAATGGTGGTTATAAAGTGGGGAGGGTTACTGTGTATGTGGGCTGATGTGGGCTGTGTTCGTATGGACTATTGGGCCGAATGTTGGGCCTAGTTTTCATGACTTTGGAAAAATGTATTGTTTCTTTCACGAACAAATTTGCGTTTTAACTTTTTCGTAATAGACGTAATCAAGTTTTAGTTTTATCATTGTTTTATTAAATTTACTCATATACTTTTTTTAACTATAAATTCAATCAAGTTCCAAAACTATTTCATTAAAGTCATCCAAACTTTTCTCCAACTGCAAAAACCACTCAAACTATTAATATCGTCTATCTTTTATGAGCTTTATAAAGAAATTGATAAAAGTATCCTTTTGAATTCTTTTTAAAGTGTTTAAATTAAGGGTGGCAACGAGCCGAGCCGAGCCCGAGCCTGTTAGAGTTCGAGCTTGACTCGCTTAAGTTCTATCAAGCTTGTGCTCGAGCTCAGCTCGTTTCGGGCCTTATCTTTTTAAGCTCGAGTTCGGCTCGTGGTATGTCATACAGGCTTGGGCTAGGCTCAAGCTCGGCTCGTTTATACGATTTGGCAATAAAAAGTTAAAGCTTGGCTCGAGCTCGGCTCGTAATATATCTATTTTGAGCTCGTTAATAAGCGCGCTTATAATACCAAGCATAATGTTTTATATATGTTTAACACTTAAAATATCCAATTGTCATTTAGGATCGCGAGCCCAATCGAGCTTTGTATGTAAAGCTCGGGCTCGAGCTCGGTTAATAAATGAGCTGCAACTTATGCTCGAGCTCGTTTAGGCTCAGCTCGATCGAGCTTTTTACTGATCCACTTTCGAGCTTTTCACGAGTGACTCGGCTCATTTCTACTCCTAGTTTAAAAAATGCATCAATTACTTACGCTTTGAATAATAACCACAACCCCTTGAATTTAACTTCATCTAACCAACTTTAGGTACATAAAATAATAAATAAATTCAATTATTATGTCATTTATAAGTTCCTTTGGCTAGATAAATGTTCAAATATTTCACAATATTAAAACAATATCTAAACTTGAATGCTTTATGTAGTGAAAATAAGTTTTAAATTAATGTAGTGAAACAATGATATAACTTGAGTGATTTTTATAACTAAAATTAAGTTTGAATAACTATATTAGACTTGGTAATTATTTCATGAATTTTTCTTTCATGTGAGAGAAATCTTACATGATATATCTTTGGTGAGGCAAAATATCAGACTTGGCAACACTCATGGAGCCATGTCTCGGCTAGGGCGAGTGACCTATGGATTAGTTAGTTTGAGTTATGTTCTAGTGTTGTGAGCCCAAGAGTAAAAGCTGAAAAGAAAATGTTTGAAAGTTGGTCGGTTGATCACATATGGTAAAATTGTGAAAGTAAATAAGGATAGACAATCCAAGTCTTTTGGTCTAGTGGTATGTGAGTTGTTCACCAACCTAGAGGTTGTGGGTTCATGTCTCACTGGAGGTATTTGTGAGATATATAATGTGAGATAGGTGAGATATGTGTGGAAAAAAATTGTCGTTCTAAAAAAAAAAAAAAAAAAAAAAAAAAAAAAAAAAAAAAAAANGAGTGACCTATGGATGAGTTAGTTTGACTTATGTTCTAGTGTTGTGAGCCCAAGAGTAACGCTCAGTTCTCGAGTTGGAAAGGAAGAGAAAAGGAAAGGAAATTAATAGTTATTTGTGTTCTTGAGTTTTTTTTTTAAAGAAGGAAATGGAAGTGGAAAGGAAATAGGGAGGAATTTTTCTTAACTAAATCTTCCTCCCACTTTTGGGCGGAAAGGGAAAGGAAAGGGAATTTGTTATTTTGTAAAGACTAATATACCCTTTTTAAAATATTTTACATTAACAACTAAAAGGCATATATGTAATTTTACCAATTTACTTTCCTTTTCCTCCCACTCAAGAAGATGATTATGATTACTTTCCTTTTCCTTTCCTCTATCTCAAGAACATAACAAATAACTCTTACTTTCCTTTTCCCTTTCTTTTCCCATTCCAATTCTTTTCCATTTCCCTTCATTAAAACTCGAGAACTGAGCATAAAAGCTGGAAAAAAATGTCTGAAAGTTGGTCGGTTGATCATATATGGTAAAATTGTGAGTAAATAAGGATAAACAATCTAAGACTTTTGGTCTAGTGGTATGTGAGTTGTCCACCAACCTAAAGGTTGTAGGTTCAAGTCTCGCTGGAGGCATTTATGAGATAGGTGTGGAAAAAAAATGCCATACTAAAAAAAATAAAAAATAACTTATGTGTCAAAATTGAATTGGTTAGAGATATCTTAATGTTAAATTCTATTTTGGATATGCTCGAGTTCATTTGTTTATTGTTGCTAGCTCCACCTCGATCGTGTTTCTAAAGAGAAGCACGTTAGGTTTTGTTGTGAATCAAGTGTAAGTCAAGCATCATCTAAATAATTAACCTGGCAAGCAATATTTGGAAGATGCATGCTTACACGAGAAACTGAATCACCAAATCGGTGGAACCGAAAAGAAATTAAAAGGAGTCGTGACATGATGACTGAGTTCTCAAACTTCTGATGTCTATATTGCAAAACGAATCCAACCATTATTTATTCGACTTTGAGCTCGACTAATTTGAAGATAAAAACTGTTTGCTATCATGTTATTCGATTTTGAGCTCACACATTAAAGTTGATCTAAATCTAAGTGTTTCCTATTGCATAGTCAAGAAGAAGAGAAAGAAAGTTGGGATACATTTATTTTTTATTTTTTTTAACATCAGTTGGTATACATTTTCTTCTTAATTTTTCGCTCACTAGGAAGAAGTATTATAGAGAAAATAACATAGAATTTTTCTTCATATATTCGTATTTTTCTAAAAATTACTTGCGAGTTGTGAGCACACAAATCTTTAGGTGGCGTTTAGTTGGAAAACATTTTCTTTCATTTTCTATTTCTTGTTTTGTAGGAAAAGGGAGGGGAGTTTTATTTCCACAAAACAATGAAAAATTTAGAAAATGCGTTTAGTTTGAGAAACATGTGTTTTGTGTTTTCCATTTTGCAAAACTTGAAAACATGTTTAAGTGTTGTCGTAATCTATCTCAATTCTCTATTCACCTTAGTAATATTATAAAAACATCTTCAAAACACAAAAACAAATATTATAAACTAACCAACTGAATTATAAAATAATAAAAAAAATCTAATACGATTTTCGTCCGATTTTTTACGTTTTCGTCCGATTTTTTACGTTTTGTCCATTTTTTTACGTTTTCGTTCTTCTTTTACGTTTTCGTCCGTTTTTTTACGTTTTCGTCCTTCTTTTACGTTTTCGTCCGTTTTTTTACGTTTTCGTCTAATCTTTTACGTTTTTGTCGGATTTTTAACGTTTTCGTCTGTTTTTTTACGTTTTCGTCTGATTTTGTTACGTTTTCGTCAGTTTTTTTACGTTTTCATCCGATTTTTAACGTTTTCATCTGTTTTTTTACGTTTTCGTCTATTTTTTACGTTTTCGTCTGTTTTTTTACGTTTTCATCTGTTTTTTTTACGTTTTCGTCTGATTTTTTAACTTTTCGCCTATTTTATTACGTTTTCATCTATTTTTTTACGTTTCTGTCCGATTTTTTAACTTTTCACCTGCTTTTTACGTTTTCGTATGTTTTTTTTAAGTTTTCGTCAGATTTTTACGTTTTCGTATGTTTTTTTTTACGTTTTCGTCTGTTTTTTTCCGTTTTCGTCCGATTTTTTAAGTTTTTGTCTGTTTTCTAATGTTTTCATTTTTTATAACTTCGTCCGATTTTTACGTTTTGTTTCGGTTTTTTATGTTTTCTTCATATTTTTAAGGTTTTCGTTCATTTTCGTCTGATTTTTACATTTTCAGGTTTTATTTACGGTATTTTAGGTTTCGTCTGACGAAAACGTAAAACAAACGGACGAAAACGTAAAAAATCTGACGAAAAGTTAAAAATGGACGAAAACGTAAAATATCGGACGAAAACGTACAAAAATGGACGAAAACGTAGGAAATCTGATGAAAACGTAAAAAAACAGACGAAAACGTAAAAAAACAGACGAAAACGTAAGGAATCTGACGAAAACGTAAAAATCTGACGAAAATGAAAAAAAAGGACGAAAACGTAAAAAATCTGACGAAAAAGTAAAAAACAGACGAAAACATAAGAAATATGACGAAAACGTAAAAAAACAGATGAAAACGTAAAAAAACAGACGAAAATGTAAGAAATCTGACGAAAACGTAAAAAATCTGAAGAAAAAGTAAAAAAACGGAAAAAAAACGTAAGAAATCTGACGAAAACGTAAAAAATTGGACGAAAAAAATTAAAAAAAACATGCGAAAACGTAAGAAATCTGACGAAAACGTAAAAAAACGGACAAAAACGTAAAAATGAGAAGAAAACGTGAAAAAACGGACGAAAACGTTAAAAATCAGATGAAAACGTATAGAAACGGACGAAAACGTAAATAATCTGACGAAAACGTAAAAAAACGGACGAAAACGTAAGAAATCTGACGAAAACGTAAAAAATCGGACGAAAACGTAAAAAAACAGACAATAACGTTAAAAAATGGACGAAAACGTAAAAAATCTGACGAAAACATAAGAAAACTGACGAAAACGTAAAAAATCTGATGAAAACGTAATAAAACGGACGAAAACGTATGAAATCTGACGAAAACGTAAAAAATCGGACGAAAACGTAAAAAAACAGACGAAAACGTAAAAAAAACGGACGAAAACGTTAAAATCGAAAGAAAACGTAAAAAATTGGACGAAAACGTAAAAATCAGACGAAAACAGATAAAAACGGATAAAAACCGACGAACATATATAAAAATGGACGAAAACAGATTGTTGGGTATTTTAATGGAAAATAGGTGAAAACAAAAAAAAAGTGTTTTCTAGTTTTGTGTATTAAACTTGGAAATAGGAATTTTGTGTTTTGTAGAGAATTTAATTCGAAAACACTAATTGAACGCGATCTCTATTTTCCTTGTTTTCCACAAAACATTTTGTGGAAAACAAGGGTGTTTTCCCTCAACTAAACGCACCCTTAAAGTCGTTCTATTTCTTGATGAAAAAGTGTGAACATGATGTTAAAGTTGTTCTAATTTTAGACTATCGTATTTGTATGGATATATATGGACCATTCCATTTATAGCTATTTTTACGTAGGAATCGAAATCGTAATGCACTAAGTCACTGCAATGTTCTGTTGTAGTGTTTGGTATGCATGAATCAAACTTATAATAATATAAATTATTTCGATTAACTGAAAAAATGTTACTCTGTTTTGAGTTTTGTAATATAATGGTTCATTAGTGGTTCATGAAATTTATTACATAGCCACCCCTAATTTTTCTTCATTGTATGACAACTTACAGTCACATTTTGCCCTATTTCATTTTCCCTTAAGCAACCACCGCTCAAACAGCATCGACTCTTTTAGTTAAACCTGTAACTACAATGATCGAATCATTTTGTTGGGGTAATTACATATATACCCATTAAAACTTGCATATTTGTATATTTTTTCAAAATATTTTTAAACATTATTATACATTATGCATCAAAAACTTGTATTTTCAAAGGATCTGATTTTAATCGATTATACAAATTTAATCGAGTATACATGCAATTCTTCTTCGCATCATTAACATAATTGTTTCAAAGGATCTGATTTTGTTATTATCAAAAATAATTCAAATAAGTCTATACAGTATCTTTTTCCAAACCAAAACTATTCATACCCAAAACAAAGTAGCTTCATCTACTTGTACAATACGCAGTAATAAGTGTACATTAAATTGTGAGTGACTCTTTCAAAGGCCTGTCCTTAATTATAGTTAAAAAGCCCGCTCAAAAAGGAACTACTCATGAGACCAGGAGGAGTTCTTCCACTCATTTTCTCTCTCACACACAAACACCAAACACTGTGTGTTTTCATTTCACTCACAATTTTATAATAAAAAATTTCACTCAAGTTTTATAAATTTAGATTCAATTACACAAATTTAGCACAAATGTTGATGATGACGTCATGAAGACGAAGACGATACACCGAAAAATATTGTCATAGTGTCTGAAGGTATCGTAATGTAGTTATGTTCGTTGAATTTTGAATAACTATTGTGATTTAGATTTTATTTAGCGAAACGTTTATTTTAATTTGTGACTCGGGTATTTTTTAGGTGAAATGCGTGTTTAATTTTGTTTAGGTATTCAGGTATTAACGTGATAACCTAGTATTTCAAATTTTGTTCCAATATCATACTTATTACTCACGTGTCTGGAGTATTTTGGTAATTTTAAAGGTGTTGACACCCTACTAATACGTATGGTATCGAAACAAAATTGGAAAGTTTGTAGCATATAGTGGAACGAAAACAAGTACACATATGATATTAGAACACAAGGAAAAGTACGTTGCTATTCTATAACCTACACCTCTAATTTATGTGATTTTGTATGAGTATATTGTGGACGCTAGGTTCATATTTTCTGTGATTTGAGTTTTCCAGTGGTAGTTAAGGAGTTTTACTTGAATTGTAGATGAATATTTAGGATGTTACAACTTACGAGCAATTGCGTAAATTATGATAATGTGGTAGTTAAGCAGTAGCTGTTTTAAACTTGTTTATTTGTATGGAAACAAAAAAAAAAAAAAAAAAAAAAAAAAATGTAGCTAAGATGATACAGAGATAATATGCTCCAGTGGTAACTATCTGAGTTTATCTTAGCACGCTTGTGAAGTAGTGTTATATGATTAACATGATTATTGAGTAAATTACATGTTAATTGATTAATTTGTATACTTGTCATTAGTCAAGAATCACTTTGACTATATTTTAAAAGTTCACTGGAATTAGATCGAAAGCCACCAATTGATCATTTGACCCCCTCTTTTGGCTTAGTGATTCTCGTAGACTCATGGTTGCAGGTAACTTTTAAATAGTAATGTAACTTAACATCACATTGTTAATACTCTTAGATATTATGTTCAATAACTTGCTGCATCGTGTGATTCATGTCTTGTTTTCTTCTCTCCTGTCGAACCTTTTGGTGCTTACACATTAAGTTACTATAGTCATAGCAAAAAAGATGTTTTTATTTTGTCTTATTCTAGTTATCTTTTAATTGAATTTACATATACAGTTCCATGTGTATACTTACTAAATGTATTTTGTTGCAGAACCAGGAAGCATCGATATAAAGTTTTACATGTAAATTTATACTAATGAAACTCTGCTATCCTCTAGTGCTTCATTCCATCCTTATCATACTTTATTTGGTGTCTCCAGTGTTTTCCAACTTAAATTCCAATAAACTAGCTCTTCTTGCGTTTGCTGATGCTGTACCCCATGGTCCAAAGCTCAACTGGACCAATGCTACTAATATTTGCACTTCCTGGCTAGGCATCGTGTGTGATTCTAACGGCACTCGTGTGTATGCTGTTCGACTTCCTTCTGTTGGGCTTACGGGTCCCATTCCGCCCAACACTCTTGGAAGACTGGAATCACTCGAGATTCTCAGCCTCCGGTTGAATCGCCTCACGGGAAGTTTGCCATCTGATATTCTCTCTCATCCTTCCCTGAATCGTCTGTTCCTTCATCACAATAACTTTTCTGGTAACATCCCCACCTCCTTTCCTCCTCAAATTACTGTATTGGATCTCTCATTCAATTCATTCACTGGAAGAATCCCGTCAAGCATCCAGAATTTGACCCGATTAACTAGTTTAAAGCTCCAAAACAACTCACTGTCTGGTCCTATTCCGAATATAACATTTTCGAGGCTCAGAAATCTTAACATAAGCTACAATTTTCTTACTGGCTCTATTCCATCTTCCCTCAAAAGTTTCCCAAATTCATCGTTTTTAGGGAATTCTTTCTTGTGTGGACTACCTTTAAGGCCTTGCTCACCGATACTCCCTCCTCTTTCACCTCCTCCCCCTCTTCCTCCTGCTGCTGCCACCCCTCCACCACATATTGCTCCTCAACAGAAAAGCTCAAAGAAGCTTCCGTTATGGGCTATTATTGCCATAGCAGTTGGAGGTGGTGTTGTGATTACACTTTTAGTTGTTTTATTACTTTATTGTTGTTTGAAGAAAAAGAGAAGGAATAGAGATGAAGCTCGTGTGCGAAAAGGGAAGTCTTCTCTTGGTGAAATGGGTGAGAAGCCTATGGAAGAATTTGGTAGTGAAGTACAAGGGATAGAAGATAACAAGATGGTTTTCTTTGGAGGTTGTTCTTATAACTTCGACCTTGAGGACTTATTGCGGTCTTCTGCTGAGGTGCTTGGAAAGGGTAGTTATGGGTCAGCATATAAGGCAGCTTTGGATGAGTCAGTAATTGTCGTTGTGAAAAGGTTGAAAGAGGTAGCTGTAGGGCAAAAAGAATTTGAACAACAAATGGAGATCATCGGGAGAATTGACCCGCATCCAAATGTTGTACCTCTTCGTGCTTATTATTACTCAAAGGATGAGAAGCTACTCGTCTATGATTATATCTCAACCGGAAGCCTGTTAACACTCTTGCATGGTATGCATTTCAATTTTTCTCTCCTGTCCCCTTTCTTCATGTGTTCTTATTACAACATGGTATAAAATAAGCATGAATATCCATTAGATGACATGTACAATAGTTGTATGATAGTATGCAGTATTGTAGACCATCTTGAATTGTGTCTGTGGACCTGAATTCTTTGTATTCTATACTTCATTGCTAAATCATTATTAATCTGCTTAGCACCTTCAATATTATTACAGGAAACAGAGGTGCTTCTAGAACTCCGGTAGACTGGGAAGCTAGAGTTACTATTGCCCTTGGAGCTGCACGAGGCATTGCCCATATCCACGCTTCTGGTGGACCTACATTCGTTCATGGAAACATTAAATCATCAAATATATTTATTAACGATGATGGAGAAGGTTGCATATCTGATAGCGGCTTAGCCCTTCTTGTAAATTTCCCACCATCCACATCTCGGTACACTGTTGGTTACCGAGCTCCTGAAGTTCTCGAAATCAGAAAACACACTCATAAATCCGATGTCTACAGCTTTGGCGTCCTTCTTCTTGAGATGCTCACTGGTAAACAACCGCTCCAATCACCAGGAAGAGAAGACATGGTTGATCTCCCGAAGTGGGTCCAATCTGTAGTAAGGGAAGAATGGACTGCTGAGGTCTTTGATATCGAGCTTATGAAATTTCACAACATCGAAGAGGAGATGGTGCAAATGTTGCAGATCGGTATGGCGTGTGTTGTACCGGCTCAAGATATGCGGCCTACTATGGACGAAGTTGTGAAAATGATTGAAGAGGTTCAAGTGTCGGACTCTGAAACCCGACCGAGTTCTGATTAGACAGATCCAAGGATCCAAATGTGCAGTCTCCTTAATTTTGATAGTATACTTGCAAGTTATAAGCATAACAACCTTTATATGATGTCTCATGCAATGAGTGAACATGTTAAAATCAACAAAAATCTTTTTTTCATCTTTCCATTTTTAGGAACATGCATTAAGAGGATTAGATTAGGCTTATGTGTCTGTTGATTTGTTGCAAGATTAACATTTAACAGCTGATTCATGATTTCATTCCTATTTATGGCATGCAATCTGGCTAGTTATGCAGCAGTAGTTCAAAAATGGGTATTAATTGTAATATGGGTAAAAAATGATTCGGTCGATTGGCACACTAACATTGTTTTCCCATTTAGTTTTATGAATGCTTAATCTTTTATATAATAAAAGAATTACATCATTTCGGAGTTTTTTTGACANGAATTGCCCATATCCACGCTTCTGGTGGCCCTACATTCGTTCATGGAAACATTAAATCATCAAATATCTTTATTAACGACGATGGAGAAGGTTGCATATCTGATAGCGGCTTAGCCCTTCTTGTAAATTTCCCACCATCCACATCTCGGTACACTGTTGGGTACCGAGCTCCTGAAGTTCTCGAAATCAGAAAACACACTCATAAATCCGATGTCTACAGCTTTGGTGTCCTTCTTCTTGAGATGCTCACTGGTAAACAACCGCTCCAATCACCAGGAAGAGAAGACATGGTTGATCTCCCGAAGTGGGTCCAATCTGTAGTAAGGGAAGAATGGACTGCTGAGGTCTTTGATATCGAGCTTATGAAATTTCATAACATTGAAGAGGAGATGGTGCAAATGTTGCAGATCGGTATGGCGTGTGTTGTTCCAGCTCAAGATATGCGGCCTACTATGGATGAAGTTGTGAAAATGATTGAAGAGGTTCAAGTGTCGGACTCTGAAACCCGACCGAGTTCTGATTAGACAGATCCAAGGACCCAAATGTGCAGTCTCCTTAATTTTGACAGTATACTTGCAAGTTATAAGCATAACAACCTTTATATGATGTCTCATGCAATGAGTGAACATGTTAAAATCAACAAAATCTATTTTCATCTTTCCATTTTTAGGAACATGCATTAAGAGGATTAGATTAGGCTTATGTGTCTGTTGATTTGTTGCAAGATAGTAACATTTAACAGCTGATTCATGATTTCATTTCTATTTATGGCATGCAATCTGGCTAGTTATGCAGCAGTAGTTCAAAAAAGGGTATTATTGTAAATATGGGTAAAAAATGATTCGGTCGATTGGCACACTAACATTGTTTTCCCGTTTAGTTTTATGAATGCTTAATGTATTAGAATATGATTAGAAGATTTGTACTTTTGAAACAGAATTCTAATTAAACGATTTAGTATCTTTTGAGCATATACACAGATTTTGGGTGACTTTTGTTCCGTTTGACCCATATAATGTTTGGCCACGTTTTTAAAGTTTACCGTTTGGCCTCTTGAGTTTACCACATAACCAATCAAGCCATTTCTAGCTGCATATGTCTATACTGTCATGCTACCACTACAAAAAAAAAAAAAAAAAAAGTTCGAATTCTCCACACTTATTTCTCCACGGTATAGTCAACCGTGGCATTTTTTTTAAATGAATAATAATTTTGCCACATTTATAGGTGTCACAAATATTTTAAAAAAATACTTCACATATATAAGTGTGGACAATTACAATAACGCTACATTTATAATTGAAGAAAACAAATTAATAAAAAGCCACACTTATAAGTGTAAGAAAACACTTCAAAAATGCTACACTTATAAACGTAAAAATAACTACATAAGAAAGCCACATTTATAACTGTGGAAACAAAAGCTACACTTAAAAAAAAAAAAAA
>LBNU01007306.1:13876-27478 GCA_014162995.1 Artemisia annua
AAAAAAAAAAAAAAAAAAAAAAAAAAAAAAAAAAAAAAAAAAAAAAAAAAAAAAAAAAAAAAAAAAAAAAAAAAAAAAAAAAAAAAAAAAAAAAAGCTCAGTCACTAGTGTGTTCTTGCCAGTTATTATCAAATTGAAAATTCAATTTCCATAAATACCACAAGATTTAACGATGACAACACATAACAAGATCCATATTACCACAATAACATGCTAAAACATTCCGAGGCATAAAAAAAACTAGAAACTTATAATAATTGGTCCTATAATATTTGAAACAGATAGCCTAGCTATAAAGTTGATATTACTACTTAAGAGTCGATACAATTTTGAAGCTGTAAGCACAACAGACGTTTTACAGCTCGAAGCAAAAGCTTGTTTGCTCTAATGATTAATAAGAACTCTATAATATTTGCAGACTGCCGGGCTACTACACAACATTCACGAGTCTAGGTAACCAAAGATCAGTAGCATAATCTGATGTTCCGTAATCTATATGAGTATCCTTGAGTCATCATACAGGGTAGACTACTAGAGGCTCGATATGTCTGAAGATTGTAAAGTTATTATGTTATATCTTTTCGAACCTTTAGCATAATTAGTTAACGATTATAAAAAGAATCATAAAGCAGTTCCATCCAATAATGTATCATAAAACTTTTCTTCGTTAATAGAAAATAATAAAAGTATTTCGATGTGGATTATAAGATTTGGGAAAACTGCACATACCGACCCTTGAGTATGGTGTGAAATACAGAGTATCTAATGACAATTAGACTGTTGAGCAACAAGAAAACATGGTCCGGAAACTGGCACCTCAATCAGGACCATACAAACCGCTAAAGTTTAAGCTTGAAATAATTACGTACTAACCAAACCTAGTACCCTAGAAGACAAACCTAGTACCCTAGAAGACAAACCTAGCTTCCCCCTATCATGTTTAGCAGCAAGCCGAACTCTTTGAAAATAGATTTGATTGAAAAAAAAATTGGAGCATCATTTCATTTTTAACCGAATAAGCAAATCCAAACACTATATATTTCTAGAAATGCTTATATTTAAGCAGTAGTTAATTTCAATCTAAATCATAAGCAAAAAAAAACCTTAACAAATACAGTAATTAAAAATAAATATCATGCAATTAAACTCACTTAAAAATGAATTACAGCTAATTAACACCTAATTAACAAATACAAATGAATTAACAAATATGAATCATCACAGAATGCATGAAGAAATCGAATAAAAATATGTTTAATTAAAGATATAAGTGTACCGTTAGGGTTATAACAGATCGAAATTGAAACCCTAATTTTGAGGTGTTGAGAATGTGAAGACTGAAATGACGATGACTTGTGACTTAATTACGGCGTTTTATTTTATTATTAACACCTCAAATTGTTTTTTATTTAATTTAATTTTGGGATTTGTGGGGTTAGTTGACAAAGTTATAAATAGCCGCGAGGCGTGGCGTGACGGCATGGCCAAGCCTCACGTTTTGCGGTAAAGTCAAAGTTTTGCGTTTATAAGGCATGTCATAATGCGGCACAAAATATGAAAATATTTATATATTATATCATATTTCATATATATCGAGTTTACAAAAAGACATAGTATAAGGCGGGGTACACGACGCGCAGCCCCCATTTGACGTAAAAAAAGGTAAAAAAAAAAAATCTTATTGTTTATCCTAAGATAAACCTTGTACAATGCCTTACAATCACTTCTAAGCTCTCTAACTAGACCTAATTTTGTCAAACAATTACCGTTATTTTTAACCTCTAGCCACAACTAGCTTTGCCAACACACCTTCATAAAACCAACAGTCACACTTTACGACCTAACCGTAAAAGTTATTTCTAACCTCTAAGTATCTAACTACGC
This sequence comes from Artemisia annua, assembly GCA_014162995.1. NCBI lineage: Eukaryota > Viridiplantae > Streptophyta > Magnoliopsida > Asterales > Asteraceae > Artemisia > Artemisia annua. The sequence goes on from LBNU01007306.1 coordinate 15,761, forward strand.
CTAAAGCTATGTTTTTTCAAACATCGTAACCAAATAAAGCTTACAGTCATTTCTAAGCTCTCTAAGACTCTAACTGCATCTAATTTCTTCAAACACTTTCATACGCCTACCGGTTTCGGTACCGTCAATGTTACATTAATCTCTAACCTCTAACAACACCTACACATATATTTACGGTTTTATGACCTAGCCGTTACCATCATTTCTAGCTTCTAACTACACCTAGATCTATTCTCACCAAACAGCCCCTACCTTTCGCATAATGTAGCTAAATATTATAAACCTCGTATACGACTAACAGTTACGGTTATTTCTACGCTATAACAACACCTACTTCTGTCAACTACTTTTATACGACTAACGTTTTACTGTCATTTCTAACCCCTNTATATATATATATATATAAAACGTTTTTATATACTATTTGTATTAACAATTTTCAAAATAAAACATTTCTACTAAAGTCTAAAAGGCGGGGTAGGCGCATTTGACGCTCGACCATTATATTCGTTCGGGTTTGATTCGATCGATCAAATCAAACTAGATAGTTAAAGTTCGCCCGATCCAAGCTAATGGACAGTACTGGCTACAGTGCTCTCCACTTCATGCTTGCTCTCCACCTCCTGCTTTAGGTTGTGTCACGGTTTGGGCTGTTATATGAATGCCACCTGTTGTCGACTTTTATTTTATTTATTTATTTATTATTATTATTATTTACTTATTTTTGGGTTTTAGATGCTTACATATGTGTGCCAGTTTCTCTCTCTCTCAAAGGTTTTTCTTTATGTCAGTATCTCTTTATCTCATATGGTTACGAGCTATGTTTTATGTTGTAGATTACATTCGAGTGCTTTGTGATGGGGTGTTATGATTGTTAGGGTTTTGTTTGGTTCAAGTTTATGTTGTTCAATCGCCCTAATTAGGGTTAGTTAGGTTAGGGTTTTGAGCTTTCTGCTAATTATATGAATTAGTGTGTTAACGTTTGTGGGGTTTGTTTGTTTTTATGTTACTTGACTCTATTTATGTTTGATACCGTTTCTATGTGCGATAAAGGTTATGCTTTTGGTTTCGATAAGTCAACCACTGTGTTTGATGGTTGCAGCCATGGACCATGTTTGGGTATTTGTTGTTTGCAGACCTAAACTACGGTTTTGAAAAAGTTCCTTAAAACATGTGGAATCAAAATTTCTTCATGTGTAGTCAGCTTGAAACGTTTGTTGATGTTGGGTTTGCTTAGTGACAAGTGGGTGCGATGTGGTCTGTAACCATTTTCGTACTTAGCTGGCGAAAGCTGTGGTCCATCTATTGTAGGTTTTGTGTGGTAGCCCCCTTTTTTTCACACAACAATCCACTTCCTTTATAATGTTTTCCGTAAGGTTATGATGATCTCTGTAATATGAGGCAAATAAACTGTGTCTTGGAAGATTCGACCGTAAGTTGGCGGGGCAACAACCGGATAGCATAACTTACATAGTTACTATGCAACCATATTTGTTTGCAGCATTACGGAAAAAATATAATTATGTGACTTGAATCCTATATACAGATATGAGCCCAGTTATTTACCGCAACGTTTTAATGGTTCGATACTTCTTGTGAAGAGAGCACCAAGCTACTATTGCAGCATACTCGATGGTAAGTGACCTTCTAAATATGTTTAAAGTTAAATACTCAAAAAATAAGTACTATGACGGAATGATTTATGAAATACAGATGTTCTGGTATGGCTGGCCCCATTCTTTACCGAAGCCGGTTTAATGTGTGTGCATAATGTAGTGCAAAGTTGAGAGCGATAACGATTTCAAGCAACCTGGAGACACATACATATCCGTTTCTCCGGACAGGTATCTGCGTTGCATTGTTGCATCATGCTTCCTTTAAAATGTTCTTTAATTTATGTCCGTTCATGGTTTTCATTTTTTCCCTTTGTTTGCAGGAAAAAATGATTCATTACCAGAATCGTTGGTGCTTCATCTGACCCGCATGTCATCCATGAAGTCTGCACAATCTGGATTTCATATTGGTCGAGGTTTGACTCTCTTTTCTTGCTTAAATACTACATAGGTGTTGGGTTCCAAGTCTATTAGTCTTGAAATGGAACGTTGCCTGTTCTATTTGATGGACTTTATCACTGCTTCGGTAGGAAAATATGTCCTGATTTTTTAAGTATTGTCGATTGATGTTTTCAAAAATTCTTTTCATACTGGTGCTTAAAAGCGGTTTTGTCTGAATGAAGTATGTCTAATCAGTTAACGAAATACGAGGAAAACTCAAAATGTAAATGTTTTTTGTGTATATTGGTGGTATAAGAAGCCGACGCCTATATATTAAGTAATTTCATTCCGTTGCAGACTCCATATGGGTGGTCAATAGAGTTGCGGGTGTTTTTAGGAGTTGTGCTCCATATTACATCATGTAAATAAATAAATAAAGTAGATGAACCTGGAATTTTTATATATTAATACAAAACATTGCTTTTTTAGGTTCAGGATAGGTTGGACGAAAAAGGCGAGGTCTTGCTTCTTCGAATGGAATAATTGAGGAAGCAACGTGCCTTTACAAGGTTGCAAGGTCAGCCATGATGCAAAATATTTGATTTCGAGGAATGTCAATCCTGCTAACATTAAAAGGTAACTGCTTTACATAGAAAACACAAAGTTTGAATCAAATATTGTTTTTGTTACTAAGGTTTAGTTCTTTGAATTGATTGGTATAATGATTATATAGTTATTGTGTAGTATAATCACATTGTCGCTACATTCGTAGGTCTAGATATGATCAATTAGTATAGTATCCATTATGTTAACTATTCGACTTAAGGTCGAGCTGAAGTTTATAAAATGAGCTTCAACCATTTAACAACCGAGCTACAACTTCCAGCGGCTCGACTCGAGCCCTTATGGACCCACGTTTCTCCTGATTTAAATTGCTAATGTGCTTATTGTGTTAAGTGTCATTTGTGACTTTGAGTTTACAAAACAAGATCGAAACATGTAACGACACAAGCTCTTATGGAGCCTAATTTAATATGTGCTTACTGATTAGAACAATTTATATGCTTATTGTGTTAACTATTTGCGAGTAAAATATGTTGTCGCGACCATTGTCTCAGAAAAGTGGTGGTTGTGTTCCGTTACTATTCTGTACCAAAATAGTAATAAGCCATTTCTGTACTAAGTCGGCGATACATAATCTGCTTGAGTAGTAACATGCAAAAGCCCCAACATAAAATCTGTCTTACAATTACTTCTTTATGTTTCAGAGATATACATGATAGTTTGCAACTGTTCATTGACTATTATGCAAGAGCATCTTAATAAATTCCATATTTGTTTTTTTATATTCTTTTTGTATAGTACATAGGTTATTTTCATAAAATATTTTGCAAAAGATAATAACAAAATAACACAAAAGCAAATAGCATGTAGCACTAAACCCTGTATGTGAACTGTAGGGCAAGACTAAGATTCTTCCCCGACTCCGAGCTTTGTCAAATAGTACTTTATTATTTTGAGTCCAACAGGTGCAGAAAGAGTCAAAGACAAGGCATATGGCCTTTGCTAGCCTTGAAAATCTTGCCAAACTTGATAATTCAAGTTTGAACTTGGACTGAAACAAATACTTAGAGAAAATGATATCAGAATTGCAAAATGATGCATCCAATATCCAAAATGCATTGTTGGTATATGTACATTTTTTTCAATTTCTTATGTTTAGATTTAACGCACATTTTTTGTTTTGTTATAGTGGAAAGATGGCAAACGTTGGTAAATCCAAAAGAATGCATCCAGAAAACCAATATCGAGGTAATAATATAAAACCACATAATTAATATATAATCTTGATGTTTTTTCTTGATTTTTTCAGCGTGAATACTAAAGTTTACTGACTATTATCATTTGTTAATGCAACGTAATGTGGTCAACAAAAGGAAAAAAATACTCATTGTGATTCTACCAATTTTATCAGACACGCTGTTTCTGGCTATTGTGATGCGTATCGTTAGAAGGAAAAGATAAAGTTAAATTTAAAAAACCACGGTAACAAAAAAGAGCCATTTTTACTCTGAATTGAAACAACATTAAAGTACCTTTTGTTACTTATACAATTTAGCCACTCATAATCTCATTTTGTATGAGACATGGAACATACACTTCATAAAAAGAATAAAACTGTGCATATGGAACATCATGATGATACACATTCTTTGACGAGAAATTCATAGAAAGAAGTAGAGGAAATGAAAAGTTACGGTGAGAACGTTAAGAGAATAGTTAAGTAGCTAGGGTAGAGTGTGAAAGTGTTAGTCAAATTTGGCTTATGTGAAGCCAAATTAGTGCAATTTTCTCAAGTGACGATTAGTCCTTGATTGAAAATTCAAAATAAATGGATTAAAAGTATGGTGTTATAGTAAAATTATTGACTAAATGATATTGGTTATAGTAAATATGTCTCGTATGACATAAAGACTTAGTAAAAGCCGCTTGGTTATAAACATTAAGTGAAAAGTAAGATGGATTAAGTTTATTGATTGCGTTATAGTATACCTAAAGTCTTAAGATCATATAAATCACTGCAACTATTTGATTAAATACTTGAATATGTTAAGACGGAATGAGGAGTTTTATATGACCAAGTTTTTGGTTAGTAATAGATAAGAGATTTCGAGGATGAAATCTAAATAAGGGGGATAGAATTGTTAGACCCGTTTCCCGAAATACAAATAGGCCCCACCCTAGATGCGATTGACTAAGGACTTAACGGGATTGGCTAGTCAAGCCGATGGTCAACCTAATAGTCAACGAATGGGTTATAATGTTATGAAAGTATTGTGTGGCACATCAAGAAGGAAATATACTTTAAGGGCTTAAGTTGTCATATGCCAAATGTGTTATAGTAAGTAATGTGGCCAAAATAGGAAGAATAGTACTTAAGGGACCATTCTTGCCATATGGCCAAAGTTGTGATAGCTTATATGTGAAGGAATTCCCTGGCATTCCATTAGATTCCAGAAAGTGGTGGTGTGACTATGTGTGTCGTGAAGTGAAGAAGATAGGGAATAGACAAGATGGTCTTGGAAGTAAATTGGTGAAGGATCAAAGCTCTAACACTAGTAATATGTACCTAGCTATGATCCTTGTAAGTAAGTAATCCCTAATTAGTGTTTAATTGATGATTGGAAGGTTAGGGTTCATGAACCCTAATTTGGGATATTGGGTAAAGATATGTTTTAAGATAATTAAAGTGATCAAGATACCTATGAGATATGATTAATGGTTTTATGGTTGATGATCTATGGGGTTGTCATCATATAATCAAGATATGATTAAATGATGGTTAGAGGTGATTAGAAGTAAGCTAATGGTTTTGTAAACCATTGTTGTAATTATGATGTTATATGTATTAAGTGTTTATGTATGGTGATTATGATTTAGGGTGATGATGATGATTATGACTAGTGATGATGATAATGATGATGTATTGATTAGTAGCTTAGCTTTGGAAGCTAAGGTAAGTAACTTGTACTAAAACATGTGTTATATGTATGTTATCCATATGTGTATTATGATTGTGATAGTGTTAGCATATGGATTGAGTAACGGATGAAGATTATGTGATATAGTGAATGTTATGGATTGAAGTTATGTAAGTGATCATGATGCTTATGTGCTAATATGTGTATGATATATGTTTTATGTCGGGTTACTTACTAAGCCTTTGTGCTTACAGTTTAGTTGTCTAACCTTGTGTAGGTTCTTGTGATTATGGATGGCTTGGAATGAGGAGTAAGGTTAATTATGCGGAAGGTAGGAGGTTTGTATATGATAGGGCTTAGGTAGATACCGAGCTCTATGTTGATGTTGTACCCCCGTGAGTTTTAATGTGGTTCGTAAACAAGTATGGTCAAGCGTAAATTGTATGTCGAGATTGTCATAGTATGGTTAGAGTGGTTATGGTCAAGTTAAAGGGAGTGTTTGGATAAAGTGTCATTATACCCATTATGGGTTGTAAACGGGTCAAATGATTATAGAAACGTTTTATTATGTTATGTTAATGGCTTTGGTTAAGTTTGATGTGTAAATGAAGTGGTAAAGATGGGTTGTCGTGAAAATGGGTCAAAACATGCGAATGTGCAAAAAGTTCTTCCCTGAGCATAGATCTTAAGATCTATGCTCAACCCCAGAAATTTTAGTTTAAAAGGTTCTTCCCTGAGCATAGATCTTAAGATCTATGCTCAGAGATCTTAAGATCTATGCTCAGACTAGAAAGTGGATTTCAAAGAGTTTCTTTCTTCAGCATAGATCTTAAGATCTATGCTCAGACCAGAATTTATATAAAGGGTTTTTTAGATTTTGGCCATCTTTGAAACATCATATCTTTTAAACCGTAATCGTCACGGGTCATGCCACCCGGCATTTCGAAGGTAATTGAGTCTAGTTTAATTTAAAAATGGTTCCAAGGTCTATAAGTTAATGGATTTTAGTCAATGGTCAAGGGAGGATTGAAATGGTCGTTAAAGTCAAGTCGTTTCCGCTCAAAAAGTTTTAGTTTGGGCACGGGGTGTAATAACTTGGTATCAGAGCTTCTGTTTAAGTGAATTAGGTTTCCATTTAGATTTCATAAACTTAGACCACTCATAGATGTGTAGCCCGTAACCGTTAGTAATGTGGAAGGACAATCATTTAAGTTATAGAATGCACATGTAATGCGTTATATGAGATAAGGATGATAAGTTTGGTGTATGCTTGATGAGTGCTCAAACACTCATCATTTTTGGTCAAATCTGAAATACAAAACAGCTGAAAACACGCAAAAACACATCAAAATGATGAAAATATCCAAGGATCGTGTTTTATATGTCTCAAATGCAAAATGTTTAAAAACAAATGAAAAATGAGCAAAGTTTGCAGATTTGGCAGTTTTAGTCCCCCAACTTTCAAAGATTGGCAAAAATAGTCCCTGGAGTTTAAAAATGTGGAGTTTTATCATTCAAGGTCCATGAAATGTTTTAAGTTATCAAAATTGGTCCTTGAGTGAATTTTTGGGCAAATGGCAGAAAAGGTCCCTGAACTTTGAGAAATTACAAAATTGGTCCTTGGATATTTAAAAATGGAAAATAGCATTTTTGGTCTTTGTAATATTGGAATGTGGCATCATTGGTCCTTGTGAGCACTTTGGAGAATGTACAACTTCAGCCCCTCATGTTTTGCTAAATTGCAAAATTGGTCCTTGTTACTTACAAAAACCAAACGGCCCCTTTTCTATTACCAAACCCAAAAGCCCAAAACAAAGAAAAAAACCCATTTCATAAACCCCTCCCTGGCCCAAATCCTTCCACGGCCCAACCTCCCTTTTTCATAAAACCCACCCCCGTTTATTACTCCCCCCTCGGTCAAACCCCATGGTCAAACTCCCCTAACCCCCCAACAAAACACCCCAAAAACCAGGGTACTTTATCACCCTTCCCATCTCTCCCACATGGTTCCCCCACCTCCATAGCCACCTTGATGTCTCACCAACCCCTCCTAAGCATTAAATGCCACACCTAATCCACTAAAATTGTTTCTAACAGCTTATAAAGGTTTTGGCGCCAAAAACGGTTCAAAGGTGGAGATTGAATTTCAAGCATCCAACGGCTCAGAATTGGAGTGGGATTTATTCAGAGGACCTCATAAACCCTAAAGGTCCCCTATAAGAAGAAAGAGATGCACTGTGGAGAGATATCTAGAGTAACTTAGTATAATTTAGCTCGTTTAGTAAATTTTCTCAAGTTCTTTGTAATTTAAAGCTTTTTAGTGTTGTATCAAGTATCCTCAGTGTAGTTTGAACCTTTTTCATTAATCAATTTCAAGAATTTCATTTTCAATTTAAGATTTTCAATTTCCTTCTCAAAATCTCAATTGTGTTTAATCTTGTTGAATGTTGTTGTTATGGAGTGAATTAGGCAACTTAAGCTCCTAGATAGCTTATTCAAGCTATTAGATACCTTAAAAATCAGTTTAAGTTCACAAATCAAAAATCACAAAAAAATATTATAAATAGATAAAAAAAAATTCAAAAATTCCATGATCATGATGAAAATGGCTGGAGCATGGTGAATTGTGGATGGCCATGGATTAGTGGTTCTGTGGAGAACCTATAGGATTGATATTGGGTCCTTGTTCTAAGTTTTCAGCTGGATTGCTTATTTGTAAGCTCTTGTTCAAATTCTCTCTTTTACTCAATAAGTTGGTAAATTTTGATAATCTTTGTGTTTATGTGCTTCATCAGTGTTGCTTAGTTATAGAGTTGCTTAAAGTAGCTTGCTTGTTTGCTAAATCTTGTTGTTGCTCAAAGTTCAATCTTAAAAGTCAAAATAGCATATTGGTCATTTCTTTGTTTCATGCTTAGACAATTGGTTATTTGTGCTCATTTGGTCTTATCTTATGCTAATATAAGTTGTGGAATCAGAGTTTAGGATTAACTTAGTGATTTGGTGTGAAAAACTTGATTTCATTTTCTACAAAGGGTGTTTGGGATAAGCTGTTTGATTGGGTTAGAGAGTGTGTGTGTTGTTGTTCTTGTCTGATGTATGGCACACTAAGGTCTAATAGCTCAGGGAAACAATTAAAACCAGTCACCTTTTGTTAAAAAGTCAAAATCATTTTGATTCTTATTTCTCTTGTTAACTGTTAAACCATTTGATCCCAAATCCTTAATATTGGTTTGAAACTTGGTCATTTAGCATAATTTAACATCTTTTAGGCTCAACATAACATATTCAGTTGGTAAATGTGAATCAAAGTTCACCAAAGTCAAAGTTCCAAGTTTGCATAAAAAGTCAAAATTCCCAGCAAAAAGTTTTTGAATAAACTTTGGAATTTCATCTAGGGTTTAATATTAGGAGTTAAGTTTTGTGCTTTTGGATATTTGATATTTGGTTGCTTGTCTTGTTACAGTATTTTTGGTAATTTTTAGTGAGCTTATTTAACTGCTTAAATTTGCTTATCCATTTGGTTGTTTTTCAAGAAAGTGCCCTGTGCACAGTTTTAAGCCCATTTTCATAAGCTTGTGCAATCTTCATTATTTAGAGTTAGCTTGTATAATTTAGTGTTTTAGAAAGCCCTTCTGGCTAGCTTGTTGGTAGTATGCTTATTTGTCACCTTGTTGCTTATTCATGTGCTTAATTTATCTCATCAAGTTTTCCAAAAACCACTCTCTATACTAATAAGTCAGTATAGAAGGGTCTTTTTCATAAGCTCATAAAAAGCTCATTTCTTGGACTTAGCTTGTGATATTTGGTTCTTTGAGAAGCCAATCCACAAGTCTTTATGTTCCTGTGCTTATTTTTCAATTTGTAGCTCATTTGATAAGGCTGCATTAAGCATTTTCTTTGTCCCATTTTATGTATTCAATTAGTAACCAGTGAATTTCAAGCTTTTTCATAAGCCCTTCATAAGCTCTCCAGTGGACCCCACTTGGTGAGTTTTGACTTTTTGGAGACCATTCCACCCCATCTTGCTATATCAGTGCTTATTTAGTGCTTTTGAGCTTATTCCATAAGCTTAAATTGCTCTTAAAGTTGCCTGCAAGGGTGTTTGGTTGACTGTGTGAGTGGGAAGTGCTTATTTGCTCATTTGAGCTTATTCAGTGCTTATTCCTTGTACTTCTCACTTGTTTCCTGTTCATCTATCATATTTGCATCTTAATTTTCCTTTGTTTTAAGTTTATTAGCTTATTTTGAGCTTGTGCTCACTGTTTGAGCCCATAAGCTCTTATTGTGCTTATTTTTCATTTCTAAAATTTTTGCTTTTGTTAAAGTTGTCTTATTTTAGTAGTTTAACAGTTCCATAAAAAGAAAATCACAAAACATCAATTTTAAGGAAAGTGATAGCTTCTATTTAAGAAGCTTAAGCTTTTTAGCTTATTTTTCCACTTTTTCTAAAAGCACTTTCCATTTTTATATTTTTCTTGAGTTCCTGTAGCCTTGTAGTACTTTTAGAAAAAGTTTTAGATTTATTCATGTTAATTTAGTATTTATAGTAATTTAAATTAGTTTTAAATAATTATTAAATAGTAATTAATTAATAATAATTAGATAAATAGTGTAATAAATAATTTTCTTTTTCTTAAAATTTTATTTTATTTTTAGGATTGTAAAAATATGTTTTTCATCATCTAGGTAATTATAGATTTTAATTTTCACTTTTATTTTCGTTCGTAGACGTTTAATTAAACGTAAACGTACATTTTTAGATTTGTAAACGTTTCCAGATTTTCAGTAATCATTTGTAGTGTTTGTTCATCATTTTCATTCATAATTTCGTAGTTTAATTCCAATCAATCTTTTTCATCAATCATCGTTTCATAAATCACTTGATCTCAAAATCGTTTTCAACACCATTTCACGCTTCGTCGGGACATAACGACCCGGGAAGAACTCCTATACTCTCCTTGGTGTATTGTGCCTTATCTAGTTTGACTTTTGTTGACCAAATCCTTGGTTGACTTTAGTTGACTATTTAAGGCCAATCAAAATTTGGCGCCGCTGCCGGGGAGGCGTGTCGCGTGTCTTAAACGTTTTGCAGTATCGTGTTTTTGAAACTACTTGTGTATATCGTCTATCCTTTGTATATTTACCATATATATATATATATCGTATTTTCATCTTTCAAAAACATAAAAAACACAAAAATATTTTCTTTTTGTTTCTAATATATATAAAAGAATAAGAAAAAGGAATACTTGTCACCAATTATTCAACAAAAACACCAAAAAAAATAATAAACATCCTCCGTCTTCCGTTGAAGGAGGGCGGTTGTAAACCATTCCCAAATAACAACAACAAAAAAATAATCGTGAAATCAATTGTTACCCGATTAGATTTTAAAGCAAAAAGGTTTCGATTGACGTAACGGTTAACAAAAAAGAAAAGACAACAAAAGAAAATTAAATGAATAAAAAGATTCAAAGTTTTCTTTGTTGATTGGTTTTGTTTTCTAGTGCATGCGCACTCGTTCTTCTAGGTCTACAAGCTCATTACGTGTGCTTGGCAGAATTCCCTCGAAGACGACGTAGACGTTCTGCATCCGCAGTCGAATCCGAGATTCGTACTGATTCTACCACCTCTGTCGTCATGGCAGATCTTCCTATGAGTGAGCTTCTCCAAGCACCCATCGAGGGTTACGGAGATGCCATTGTTGTCCCAGCCATCGTGGCTGACAGTTTTGAGCTCAAAACCGGGTTACTAAATCTTGTAACCCAAAGTCAATTCTTTGGTTTTGAGCGAGACGATCCTCATGCTCATATTCGATGGTTTAACAAGATCACATCTACCATCAAATACAAGAATGTCCCATCAGAGGCAATCAAACTTCTTCTCTTCCCATTCTCCCTCGAGGGACAAGCCCGGATTTGGCTTGAAAAACAACCCCCTCGTTCTATTGAAACATGGGAAGATTTGGTAAAGAAATTTGTGAATGAATTCTATCCTCCTTCCAAGACCACGAGTCTTAAAAATGAGATCATCAAGTTCACTCAGAAATTTGATGAATCATTTAGTGAGTCGTGGGATCGTTTCAAAGAATTGCTTCGCAAGTGTCCTCACCATGGTTTCTCCGAGTTGATGCAACTCGACACTTTCTACAATGGTGTGAGCCAAGCTGATCAGTATTCTCTTAATGCCTCCGCGGGAGGTAATTTCCTGAGCAAAACTACAAAAGAAGCTTTAGCGATCAT